>CAEGAF010194420.1:0-17980 GCA_903067075.1 Micropoecilia bifurca
CCAGTTGAGGTGGCTCGGGCATCTGGTCAGGATGCCTCTTGGACGCCTCCCTGGTGAGGTGTTCCGGGCACGTCCCATCGGGAGGACGCCTCGGGAAAGACCCAGGACACGCTGGAGGGACTATGTCTCTCGGCTGGCCTGGGAACGCCGTGGGGTTCTTGGAGGAGCTGGAAGAAGTGGCTGGGGAGGGAAGTCTGGGCCTCCCTTCTGAAGCTGCTGCCCCCGCGACCCGACCCCGGATAAGCGGAAGAAAATGGATGGATGGATGGATGGATGGATGGATGGATGGAAAAAGAAGAAAAAGTTGCAGCAAGCTACTTAAATGGAAAATGTGTTTCTATGGAATTACATCCACTTCCTGGATGATACAACAGAGATGCGGTTTCTATTTTGAAAGTTTACATCATTTAATGCATGACCCTTTTGGGTTTGTGTGTCACTAGAAGTCAGTTTGTGCTATCTATATCTTGAGGATATGTCATGAAAGTGGTAAAGGGGAATTTGAACATTTAACTTACATCTCTTATGCATTCTCTTATGCATCATGCTACATTTGAAAATGTTGGCAGCCTTTTGGAAATCTCAGAGTGAAGGTCGTGGCTAGGTTAATGCTAATTGTAACTATATTTTGGTCTTTCTTCCAATTTGTGAAGATCCACCACCATGTTTCACTGTAGGTACGGTGTATTCCAATTGACGTGCATTGTTAGCTTACTATTCAAAAAGGTTTGTTTTGGTGTAATCTTATTTCTTTCTTCCTCTCTTTCTTTTCATCACAGCCTCTTCTAGACACTTTTAGAGTGCATGACTAGTATTTATTGTGTCATTTCTATCTACCGTCAAAGCTTCTGACCTTTAAAGTTAAATATGGAAAATTTCAAGGAGTATGGCAGCAAAGGCAATTCTGTCCCAAGCCTAAAGGCAAGAAAGTTGTATCATAGTCCCTTCTGGAGACATGTTTAGCTTAATGTTTAAAACATAATCTCACCTTCAAAGTGGGAAAGCTTGTGAGGATGTGTCATTTGTGTCTATGCCAAAAAAAAACTCCAATCCCTTTAGTTCATGTGACAGAGCAAAGCCTGTACAGACCTTACAGTAATCGCACTTGTGTTTGTGTTTGTCTCAGTGGTGTGAACAGAACTCCTTGCGATGCCATTTGGTGTGAGTCGTATCTTGTTAAGGTCTGTTTTACGGCCCGGCCTGAGGGGAATGTAAACCCCAATGAAAAGAGCAGAAACAACAATAAAAGAGCAGACAGGGAGGGGGGGAAATGGAGCAGAGATGCTCCCAGGGCCAAAACCGCAGATAGAAATCTAACCGCAGAATCAAGGCCAGATTGCTCTTATCCACTGTTGTCTGAAGACTGAGAAGCAAGATCCCTCCGCATCCACCCACTGCTCTTTCCAGATTTACTGCTCTGAAATTGTTTGCCCTCTGCTTTAAAAGTCATCTACAGATCATCAGCTCTTGAAAAAAACGTGAATCGCCATTCTGCTCAATGCCCAGCGGTGATGGCAGCGACAGCGCCTTTGCTCTCTTTACGTTTGCCCTTAATGCGAGCTCTCCTGTATGTTTGACTTTCTGGAGGAGAGCCCGACATTTTAGCCAAGCAGCAGAAGAATGGAAACTCAAGTGGGGGCTCAGAAACCGGGTGGTCTCAGCCTAATAATACACCAATCAAATGTAACCGCACAAAGGGGACAATAACAGAGCGGATCAGCCCCCGTGATATAAGAGACGTTCAAATCCTGAATAATAAGCAGAATTTTTAATACTCTGCACCTTGGAGTCATTTGCAGATTGCTTCCTTCTGGGTGAATTTTTCAGGAGATTGTGCGGCTTTAAGACTTTCTAGCGCTGCGGTGACAGATTACACCCAGTCGAAGACCAGCGCGCGCGGACCCAGTTGGGTCTGGTTTGTTTCCAATCCCTCCCAGTCCATCGCAAGCCCAATCTCCAGCTGGGTCACGGATCCTTTCCCCTTTTCATGTGTTTGGCATCAGGTGCAAAGGGGGGCCTCAGGTGCTCGGCCCGTCCGGTGAGGGCTCTCTAACGTTCCTGTTTGTTGTCACTCATCCTGGTTTTTACTTGCACAAATGAGGATCCGCACGCACTCCGTTTGAGAGCATATGCAAACACTTGAAAGGGTTCCTCACACACTTCACCTCTGTGAGCTATGGAGCCTCTGGGGATTTGAGCTTAATCTTTTTAAACGTGAAAATCAGGCTACACGAAAATGTGCTTCCCACCAATGGCGTTGAGTCTATGACAATATTGAGCTTTTCTTAAATAGTTTACTCATTCATCATTGAATCCCATTCAGCCAGATTGAATGGGATTGTGCTCTTGACTTTGACTGGGACATTCTAATACTGTAATCCAAATCATTCAGTTATAGCTTGGGATAACGTTATCTTGTTGGAACATGAACCTCTGCTCAAAGGCAAGTTCTGATGTTGAAACTCAGAAACTTATATCCAGGAACTTTTGTTTTTGGAGCACTTCCACTGTGGTGCCACACAGTCGTAGCTCCTCCCACTGCAGCGATGTCAACCAAGTTGGAAAAAGACAGAGTTTTCTCTGTCAGAAATGACACTTAAAATCTATGCAATCACTGTAACTGCCAATAAAAGGTTATGTTTTAGTTAACTGCAACACACATTGATGCATCAAAAAGGAAACCTTTATTATTTCTACAATACAATACATTTCACGTTTAGTTGCCAGCCAACAATCCAAGCAATCCTTTTCAAACCGACACTACTCAGGATTGTGGCATCAACGCAACTGAGTGAAACACAAAGGCCTTAGTAGTTTTTCTTTTGTTTCTGGTGGGACAAAACTTTCAAAATGAATGAGCAAAAATGTAATTTTGACTTCAAAATATATCTAAGTATGACCCATAATAAATGGCAAAAAAAATGTGTCTAATGGTTTTTTCTGCCACTGCCAGTTCTGGTGAGAAATCTTGTTTAATGAAGACACAATGAAGGAATTTTAAGCTAACATCTTTAAGTTGTCCAAACAATTTTCATAATGAACTTCTTATGGCTTTGCTTGTCTCATGTGCTTTGCCACCTATTGGCATAACTGGATAACTGCAGTAAGCGAAAATCTACAAATCTGTTTTGAGGCCATCAATGTGAGCTGAAGGGATTAAAATATATGCCGCAATGCGTAGTGACCTTCAAAATTGGCAGAAATTATGAGCTGTAGATTATTTTAAGCCAATTTACCATGTATAGCTACACTGGTTTTTATTTTTTTTTTATGTGTTTAAAATGTTGAAAACCATGTATCATTTTCCTCCCATTTCATGATAATGTTTTGCTTTAAGTTGGTGTAACACAAACAATCCCCCAAATCAAATTCATTGAGATTTGTACTTTTTAATATGATAAAATACTTAAAAGTAAAAGTATAAATATTTTTGCAGATATGCTGAAATAAATGAAATGTGGTGAAATGGAGAGTATTTTTGTACAGAGTTCATATGTACCTGTAAATATATAGATATTTGTACATGCATACATACATAAAAGCTGGACAGGGTAACTGACCAAAAAGATGTCTTCATAAAAGACAGCATGTTTATTTGTCTGTAATTGACCCTCCAGCAGAGGAAAGGCACGGATGTTTTCCTGTAAACATTTATCACCACATATTAAGCAGGAAATATTTCCTAAATTGGTGTAAAATTTAGATTTATGCATTTTGAGAGTGTCCAAAGCCTCCCACTACATGAAAACCACTTTAGGTTTACGAGTAACAAAGCACGACATTGAAGCGAAACTGACAGTAGGAAAGGGAAACGGTACGACTTTGGCAGTTTAAGGCATATTAGCGTTTTAACGAACCTAAACAAAGAAAAGGGTTAAATTCGCAGATATCATTTCGACATACACCAGCTGGACATCCCAACGGGGAGGTGGGAGGGGGTTAAGCCAATGTAAGGTTAAAGCAGCTCTGTATTTTCTACTTGCTGAAGGGAAACTATCTGAGCTGCCATGTCAGAAACCACTTCTAGCGTCTTATAGGAATAAAAAAAACCTCTTGGGCCACGCCGAGCACACTAGAATGTGTGAATAACACTTTGGTTCTAAAATTACCTTGACATTTTTACGCGTCTCACTTTGTCCACATCCAATGACAAGTGTTTAAGTTGCTCAGAAATAGCATATCATTAGAGTATCATCGTATCCGTCCTTATTTCTCGAAGGATAAAGAAAAGCGTCTTTATCGCGTGTGATGACCTTTTGTTTTTACAGCCTCCGTCTAACTCGACTGTATAGGCATTGCGTTATCCATTCGCGTGCGGGGGATGCCCTCTATAGAGTGAAAATGATCTGAGTGGATTCCTCTGGCAGAGCCGCAAGGTGGCCACGGAAACAGTCCAGCACTGCAAGGCCACTGCCTGTGCCAAGCAGGCCAGTTGCTGACACTCCTTGGACGGAACCCAGGAAAGGTGCACCGAGGAGGGGAGGCAGTGTGGCCATGGAAACGCCATTCACTTGTACCTTCTGAGCGTACATAAATAAAGAACTTCATCCAAGTATTAAAATTTCATCCTCAACCTTGGTTTATTCTGATAAGTGTGGAAAAATCCAAGCAATGTAATTTCAATTTTTTTTGTCTAACTTCCTCCTTGTTTCTTACTCATCAGGAAAAACGATGAAGAAAGAGTGGGAATTTTTCCCACCTTCTTACGAAATTCATGCCCTGAAGCTGTGAAGGAGAATACAAGTGAAACTGGCAGAATAATATAAAAACAGACAGCCGGCGAGAATGAGAACCGTCCAACTAGTGAAATGGGGATGGAGGAAAAATATCAGGCAGGGCGGGAAAAAAGAGGGGATTTTGTGTGAGGTTGTTTTTCTCAGGCAGACATTAACCTGTCCTAGTGAATGTCCTTAAGGGACACAAGGAACGGTCAAAACTGCACTGGAAAAACACTAAATCTTAAAGTATTTTGCATTGTTTCTAGTGAAAATCTCTTTGTACACGTGAAATAAGATAAGACTAACTTAAAAGGAACTTTTCTGCAAGATTTAGAAGCTTGTTTTAAGTCAATAATTCTTGAATACAGATTAAAATGACTATGTCCACTTGCAGAAGTTTCCTATGATCTGTCAGTGGCACAGGAATTTTTAGCAGTTATTGACTGAACGAGCTGCATATTTTTCAGAAAAGTTCCTTGTAAGTTAGTTTGTCCTATTTCAGATTAAAAACCAGATTAAAATACTTGGTAAGATTTTGTGTTTTTGTAGTTTTACAGTTAGACCTATACATTGTCTGTCTCTATCAGCTTTGAACGTCATTCTTTTACCCAAAGCGTATACAACATCCGTCTCTTTACACTTAAAAAGGGCCAACAGAGGCAGTAGCCCAGGGTACAGAGTTTTGGGAGAGGAAGGCGACCAAAATTTGGAGTGTTTCTGTAATGAATGCATGTTTTACAGGTTAGGGAAGAAGTTGTAGAGAAGTTTAAAGTGGAGTTAGGCTACAAAATAATCCTGGGCTGCTGTTCAACCCAGATAGAGGATGGGACACTTGCTAAACCTAGTTAGTGATGACATGTTAGGAAAGAATGTCAAACCAGTCATGAAAACAAACAAAAAAGACACAAATAAAAACAGCAAAGATTGCCCCTGTGTCGCAGTATTAATCCAAAAGGAGGTCAGAGCTGGGATTGGATGTGACGAGGGAGGAAAAAGGAAAGGAGGAAAAAGAGGAACACAGCCTCTTTATTCCCTCGACTGACTTGTGAAGTGTAAATCCCTCTTAGTTTCTTTGTCGTTTCAGTTGCTCAGAGACAACTTTATTTGTTTTTTCGTTTGCTGCTAATTAGGACGTTTGCGCCGACAAGCACGGAAGCCGGCGCCACCGCATTAGCACCTAGTTTGCACCCTGTCCCCCACTAACACCCCGACTGCTGACTCTCCGGATGCGGAGAAGAAAAGGAGCGCTTTAAGTGCCGATAATGGAAGAAGAAGAAGAAGAAGAAGAAGTAAAATAAAAAAAGACGGACGCCCAGGTGTTCTCACGGAAACACTTTAAAAGCCGCTGCCAGCGTTTCCGAACTGAGCGACGGCATCTCATGTAAGCACATCAAACAGCTAATTAGGCAAGTTAGAGTGAATGAAAGTGAGGAGGGAAAAAAGCCAGCTTGTTTTGTAGGTGAAATAAGTAGGGAGTCATGCTTGTGAAGTACAGTCAGGAGCCATATTCCATACTGCGCTCATGACAAGGGGGAGCAAGCGGGACCCCCACTTCGGCAGCCCCCATATATTCACACTGTTATTCCAGGGAACAAAAGGAGGGGCTCTCGAGGCCGTGGGTGGATCCATGAAAGGAAGAAAGGAGCCCTGCTCCAGGTCCTGGCTGAATAGAGGCCTTTCACACTTAGAGAGGCCTGTTTACTCTCCCTTAATAATGGCTCTAATTTTCTGATCATTATTGGGTAATTCCATCCACCCCCCACACCCAGCGTTTAACGCTTTCTCCCGTCACTCACAGCGCCGTGCGTCCTCGCCTTGTCCACTTCGCATTCCCCTGGAATTAAACCGAGTGTTTCCTGAAACTGTTTGGCCGAAGTCAAAAGGAGGTAAAAAAAACAAAAAAAAAAAAACAGGGAGAAACGAATCCGAACCCCGCTTAGTTGTGTTTAACGTTTTTTATCCACATGTGGAAGTGTTCTTTGCTCTGATTGGAGAGGAGCCGTGCTTTATCCTCCATTTTGTTTTTTTGGACCTGAATCCACCATCACAGCGAGTAACAATATTCGCTCCACTAAAAATTCACTGGAAAAAGACTTTGGAAGGAAAGAAAAGGGATCATGGTAACGTGATAGCCGTTTTATTCAATCTTGGTGAATTTATATGAAAGAAAATATCTTGGTATATTCTGGATATAAGAGACGCAGAAGGGGGTCTGCGGCACCCGTAGGGGCGCGAAGGGATGCGTACAGCGTTAAGGAAAAACAAGGATGTTGGGGGGAAGAAAATGTAAAAATGAGTGAGGGAGAGAAGGATGAGAAGAAGAGAAGTTGGCAGGGTCTGTGTGTCGGTTTGAAAAGCTGGCACCTTCTAAACAGAGCTGCAGCTCCGGGTGCCAAGCGCTGCCAAGCAGCCCCGCTAGCCTGAATGTCTGCCCTCCCTCTGTCTTTGTTTCTTGCATGGCATTTTGCATTATCTTTATTCTACGCTTTTCTTTTTACTTTATATCAGTGCTCAGCATCGTCCCAACAGAAATGAGCGGCATTTAAGACGGCCGAGCGAGAACCGAAATAAAGCCAAGGCAAAAACGAAAGCGACAGATTAATTTATTAGAGGGTTTCACTTTGGTTCTTTTATCAAAGAGGATTTTTATTTGTGTCTAATTATCTGTTTTAAATGCAGATGTTGGGTTTTTTTAAAGGCTCCGGCTCGTTCCGGTGTGCCAGCTATGTGGGTTCACTTTGCCAGACCGCGGGAACGAAGCCGGTCGGGATCTCGCTGGAAACCGCCCAGAAAAAAATGAATACTTTTTTTTTTCCTTTAAATCTGTTCCTCTTCCCTCCTTTTCCTTCCACTTCTTTTCGGCTCGTCGGCTCACCTCACCTCTCCGCTCCTGCTGCTGCTCTCTGCCCCTCGGCTCAGGCGGCTCGGAGAGCCAAGCCGCCCCTCCTGTGCGCGGGGGATACGTATGTTTTTAGGGGACAGACAGATTTCAGGCCTGGCGCCTGTACAGAGGGAGGAGAGGAGCAGTTGCAGAGAGATTTAATAGTGTTAAGACAGTAAAAAATAATAATAATACGGACAGGAGAATATATAGAGGAAAATGACAGGTTTGCTAATTTAAGAGGGAAGGAAAATTTTTGATTCAGATTTACTTGCTGTTTAAAGCTGCAATCGTCTTAAATAAATACATTTTTTCATACTTTCAGATTTGTTTAAAAAGCTAAATTAAGTTGAGCTGCTACAGAGACTAAAAATTAATTATTACTCTTAATTGCAGAAATAATTAAAAATCAGTGTACAGTGAAATTAGGGAATAAATCTGCCTCCGTCAAACACTTTCTGCAACAAAGAATTATTCAATTTCCGAAACAGAGACTTTTGTTTGAAAATTCAACCTAATTCAATCATTCTCTTTAGTCTTGTGGGTTCTTTTTTTGCTCCCTCAACGTTATTCACTAAACTGGATAATTACAGTGAATAAGAAGCAGGCTGGCCGAGTCCCAAGCCCGAGATCAGCCCATGGATCCAGAGAACGTTGGAAAGTTCTGGACGAACGGTCAGCGGAACCAACTGAGGAGCAATCCAGTCCTTTCACCGATTCACACGGAATCTCAGCTCCATGCGTGTCTTTTATTTACACAAAGACACACGTAACTGAAGGAAACTGAGGACTCTGAGAAAGAGCCACCAGAGGCTGACCGAAGCCTTCATGTGTCTCTACGTGTCTCTACGTGTCGTGTCCCTACGTGTCTCTGCGTGTCTCTACGTGTCTCTACGTGTCTCTGCGTGTCTCTACGTGTCTCTACGTGTCTCTACGTGTCTCTGCGTGTCTCTGCGTGTCTCTACGTGTCGTGTCTCTACGTGTCGTGTCCCTACGTGTCTCTGCGTGTCTCTACGTGTCTCTACGTGTCGTGTCTCTACGTGTCGTGTCTCTACGTGTCTCTGCGTGTCTCTATGTGTCTGCGTGTCTCTACGTGTCTCTACGTGTCTCTACGTAGAGGACATATGGAGCACTGCTCTTCACAGCACAATCACGGGGGACAAAAAAACAAACAAATGCACCTTCCACAGAGCTGATTTCTGTTTTCTTCTCTAGTTTTAACCATGGAATAGAGGCAATTTGTGTGGGGGAAATAAAGCCTCAAATCTTTTTTTCATTATGTAACCACAGACCTGATAATGGTATCTCTATTTGAAGCTCAGGATATTGGGCAACGGCGATAAGACGTGTTTGATGGATTAGCGTGACGCGAGAAGGCGCTAAGTCTATCGGTCTCGCTGTCCGCTTCCAAGTCCCCTCCCTTTGTTTGTCTCTTTTAAAAAGAGATTCTCTTGGTCATTTGCAATGTCGGCACCGTGCACAAAGACGCCCCGACGGGTAAATGAGCGTGTGGAGAGACGGTGCGCACGGTTGGCTTTCGGACCTGGCCCGGGCAACCTACGCGGCCCGTCTGTCTCCAGCGCCGAGAGCAAACACGGAGGCTCTCAGAAACAGCTTTTCATCCTCGCAGCCCCCCCCAAGTAATGAAAGCCGCATGAGGCGGACCGCGCTCCAAACATGACTAATGCTGGAACCGCGTGGCTTTATCAGTACAGACAAATACGGAGCAGAGGGGGGGGGAACCGGGACCCACGGCAACATGATGTCAGACTTGAGCCCCTGTCTTGCATTGTATCGTTGACTGAGAATGCATGTGGCGACAGTGAAGAGGAAAAGTAAACCTGTAACAGGAAGAAACCTCCATAAAGGTGTGGAAAAACACATGCTTTAATTCAAGTAACGCTGTTTAAAAGCTACTGAGTTACCACAGTAGACAGATTACTTTATAGAGAGCAAAACAAAAGAGGGATAATATTCTGCCCTTTAGTGTAACTTGAACGTAGACGATGTTTATGTTATGGAAATTAGAACGGAAAAGATATACTATAGTCAGAGTGAAAGTGTTTATAAGGACTGCATCAATAAATTGGAGGAAATTATCTTTGCTTTGTGTGATCAAATGATTAATACATGAGAGACCAACATTATCCACCAATTTTATCTAGATCCACAAATGTGAAAATCATCCACAGTTCCCTTTTGCTCTGCCGTGGTAGAGTGCTGACCCATTGTTGCCAATTTATCAACTTTGTCACTATGCTTAGTAACTTTTCAGTCAAAAAAAGAATCATTATTGGCCAAAATTGTAATTGGCAGGTCAGGGTTTTTAAATATTGGTGTTTCAAAACCTGCAGTCGGTGCATCCCCAGTACTTATTTTCTGTTTTAACTCATTTAGATCATGGCCTACGTTTTCCTTCTAAATCTTTAGAATATCACCATATCGTTGTGTTTCTACAGGTTCTCATACCCCATAAATCTCAGACAAGCCTGAGCCTTCAAGAAGGCGCTGAAATCTATAACAGCACAAAGCAGAAACACATCGTATGGGCAGGAGAGGGAGAGTATTTCCTGATCTGTAAGCCAAATCCTGACCTCTGACCGGTGGCAACAGTGACTTCAGCGGGTGGAAAAAAAAAAGAAAAAAAACACCAGAGGACAGGAGCAGAGCGGCAGGTGAGGCGGCTGCGGTCCAATCGTTGGGCCCATGGTAACTGACAGCTTCCGCCAAACACAGTCAGACACCCTGGAATGGAGAGCTAAGAATAAAACTGTAACACTGCCACCCGAAAGGTCAGAGTGGAGCCACTGTCTGCCCGTCCTCTTTAAACTCTGTTTAACCCCCCAAGTCTCTGAGACTCTGCGGCTCGCTAAGTCCTGACGGACACTGTGACCCGGCTCTCTGGTTCTGTGTTCAGGTCCGCTCGTACGCACAAATACGCTTCGCGATCCAAGTTTCAAACCCAAACAAGACATTTGCGAGATGCTTTATTTATGAACCGAAGAAGTAACAATGTAAAGAGAGGCGGCGTGTTGTTGGGAGTCAGTGGATACTGGCACAGAGTAGACAGAGAGGAGGGGGTGGGAATTAAAAAAAAAAAAAAAAAAAGGCTTTCCTCGAAGGAGGCACCAGGCTGCGCTCGGTACTGATCTGAGCGCCGCTTCGCCACGGTGCATTGTGGAACAGGAAGAGACGCTTTAGAGAGGCAGCGCGAACTCAAACGGAGTTACACGCTGGCCTGAAAGGAGCCTGGGGGTGGAGGGGGGCCTGGGGGCCGGGGGCCGGGGGGCCGGGGGGGCTCCCCACCTCCCCACCTCCCAGCCAACGGGGGGGGGGAAAGGAATGAATACCTCCCGGCGTCTGTAAAAGCAGCGCCGCGACGTTGAGGATTCACACCTGACCTTCTGCTCGACAGCTGGAGCGACGCTCGAGTGGAGCGATGGCTACAGCGGAGGAGCTGATCCCGTATGCATGCCAGCCAGCGTACTGACAACTGGATACGTTTTCTTCTAAATTCAGAAAAAGCCGGTTCAGACTAGTGGTGGGTGATATGGACTTAGAATTTGATCACACCCTTTGTGATAACAATAAATTAAATAAAAAAATGACTTTTTAGTATTGTGTAAGGTGACTGTATGGTGTCTCTGGGCCCACAAACAGATTCTGCTCTTGAAAAATATTCTCATTTCTTTTCAGGTTTCTTCATTAAAGAAACAGGAGTGATTTATATCACTAAGCTGCACACAGTGACTGCTCTTAATCATATTTTCAAATTAATGATATGTTGAGATGTTAATGACAGTTGAGAAAAAAATTATATTTCTGATAACACTGTCAGTTTGTGTTTTTTTTTACATCACTTGAAATTTATCGAGACAACAAAGAACCAAAATTCCTGTCACAAATTTAGTAAGAAATTTGTCCTGATAAATGTTAAACGATGCAATAAATTCCCACCCCTGGTACAGACTGGCTTTATTTGCAAAAAAACAATGCAGATCATTTGAAATACAATAATTATTTTTAATAATTAATTAACCCTGTTACCTCCTATATTTTATTATAATTTTTTTACAGTTGCCAATTCAATTGTTTCTTATATTATTTCACGTCTTTATGGTTTTGCTTTATAATTTTAGTTTAGTTTTGAAGTGTGTACAAAAAAAATCAAAACAAAAAAGTAGACATTAAAATGAAAAATATCAACTGTTATGCAGTTTTCATTTAAATTATTTCATGCTGGTTTGTATATTCGATCGGCTTCCCGAATTAATCTGGAAAAATAAAATGCGTAAACAATGAGAAGTCTTTGATCTGTACGATCCGTTGAGTGGCGAGCGGAGCATCCGGGTGTTTGCCTGCGAGGTGCAAGGCTGTGCAAATGTGTGTGTGCACGCGTGCGTTTGCGTGTGTGTTTATGCGGAGAGTGCCGATAGGTTGAGGCGATCGGGGATGGCAGACTGGCTGCCTCCTAAACTACCTGGGACTGGGCCAGCTGTCACTGCACTCTCCAGACCACCACACACACATGGGCGCACAAGCAAACGCCATTCTCCCGTTAGAAGGGATTACAGACACATGACAAACTGCCTCTCACATGCATGTGTGAGGGACCGTGTGCACGAGGAACCGTGTGCGCGAGGAACCGTGTGCGCGAGAAACCGTGTGCGCGAGAAACCGTGTGCGTGTGGAACTGTGCGCGCTCGCCGGGGATAAACCCGCTTGCAGATGCTTTTGTTTACCGACGGCGCCGCAAAACATGCACGTTTGGATTTAGTTAAATTTGCACACAAATGCTTCTACAAATGTACCAACGCAAACATATCTCTTAGCAAACACAGATTCTAAGCCGGGACTTTCAAAACTGTCGGAAACGCTTTAAAGCAAAAGGAAACAACTATCAGCAAAGAAGACGTTTGTCTTTTTTTTGCTCTTTCGGTGTGGGGAACTGTATTCCGTATACTGTCCCTTTAAATATTTAAATGTGGCATTTGTCTTGGCATCGAGGCCATTTGGCACAGATTCCAGAGTGGGAGGCTAAATCCGAACCTGACCTCTGCGTCTGCTAAGGGTGCTCTCGACAAAAATAACCCCCCCCCGGCTCTGTAACATATCGGTAACACATACCTGGTGTGTGGACGAAGTAGGCCAGGTAGAGATCCAGCTCCTTTACCGTCACCCCGATGTGGTGCGGCTGGACGCACAGGCCGTGGTTGGAGCACTGGGGCGACTTGACCAGTCGCTCTCCGTCCGTGCTCTCCAGGGGGCTGCCCTTGAACAGGATGACCATCACCAGGTCCAGCCGCCACACCTTGTCGGCCTGGCGGAGGCAGTCGATGCGGCGGATCTTCCCCTTCTGGTCGGGGTTGGACAGCACACAGCAGGGGGGCTTCTTGCCCGTGATGGTGAGCACAAAGTCCTCGCGGAACTCCGGCCGGATGTCCTTGCGGAGCTTGGCCAGCAGGCGCGAGGCCCACTTCTGCTTGATCTCCGGCTTCTCGCCCAGCAGCTCGTCCTTCACGGCGCGCTCCTCGTCCTTGCTCATCCTCTTCTCGTGCTTCTTGAAGTACTTGCGCTTGCGGGCCTGCAGGTTGAACCAGGTGTAGGAGAAGGCACGGACATGGGGGAGGAGGGCCTCGATGAAGGGGTGAAATTCATCCTGAGGACAGACGGGGAAAAATGTTAAGGGGTTATAGAACGGAGATTTGATTTAAAAAGTGGAACTAAGGATTTTTATTATGAAATTATTCACAGAAAATATATTTCAGATAGCAGTCTAATACGTTTTACACATTGACATTATTCCAATTTTCAGTAATTGTTCATTCCTATTCAGTTTTGGTAACAAAACCCATTGAATTTAACTGGAAACGTTTGATAATTCAAGCGTTAGGTTTTTGTCGTTCCCTCTGTGAGAATATTTAGGTTAATAAAGTGTAAAAACTCGGTAAGATTAAATAACTGTTACAAGATCTTTGTTTGGGAAAGTTTCTATAGCAATAATCAAAATCGGTACCCAACGTTAGCAATAGCGCTGATGCTGTACTCAAGCTTGCTAGCTAACACTAAGGCAGAAGTAGTTAGCAAACAATACATTAATGATGGTTATGAGCGAAAGGCCTCATTTGTTACAAAGCTTATTTGGGCTGAATCTTACTATTGTTGGAACAATAAGTAAAATTTGAATCCAGATTTAACCAGTTTAGCAACAACACTAGTTATAAAGTCAAGCTTGGTAACTAAGATTAAGACAGAGGTAGCTAGCAAAAGACACATTAGCCATGATTCCAAGAGAAAAGACTCCTTGTTTGTTACAATACTTTTGTTTAGGAAAGTTTCTATTGTTGAAGCAATAGAAACTTAATATCCAAATTTAATAGCTGTAGCAACAGCACTAATGCTAAAGTCAAGCTTGCTAGCTAACACTATGGCAGAGAAGTAGCTAACGAATGACATATTCGCTATAATTTCTCTCATGGTCATGAGAGAAAGATATCCCTGTTTGTTTCTATACAATATTTGTACCTTACCAAAGTACAATTCTTCTCTTTTTAATTTTTTAAACTTGAGGGGACAATCGGTTTGTTAGCAAGTTGTTTAGCGCTGCAGCTAAACAAGCTAAAACTTAAATTCTCTCTATAAATCAGAAACCTTTTCAACCACAATCCTCTGGAAGTCCTTATCGTTTACTGAGCTGATGCAGGTATTCACAGTGGATCCCACAGGCTACGAACATATCAGCTTTTCTCCTAGTGTTCAACCAGTGGACACCACACAACGAGAACGACAGCAGCTAAAAGATGACTGAAAACATCATCGGTTGAATTCCCAATAAATGGTTCAGGCAAAATGTGTTACCAAAATGAAACAGCGAATGATCTCAAAAATTCACTATTAGCAAACCAACATGCTTGATTAAAATGTAAACTATTTTATTGGCTAGTATTGAATACTCTGCTAAATTAATTTTAGTTTAATACAAGATTCCTAATCTTTAGGCAGTTGCTGCCAAAAAAACTGCACATCATAAGTTTGGCTGTCAGGGAAAAGATTCATCCTGATAGAATGAATGACAAATTACTTTTTACTGTTTCAGTAATAATTTCACGTTTTGTTTCTTTTAAACATGAGAAGAAACACCACAGGCACAATTTAAGTCATTTAGTCATTTCAGATTTTGGTTACAATTTGACACATTTATTTAGTTGAAAATTAATTACAATCTATCCAAAATAAAATATATTAAATTGCTTCACGTATTTATTATGACAGTCTATGCACGTTCTCAAAATGTAAATAACCAGCAAAGTATTACGCCTGAAACGTTAAAACGTTCGTTTTTAATTTTTTTTGTCATATAAAATCACTCACACATTCAAACACACAGATATATGAATCTTAATAAGATACAATAACACAACAAATCATCCTGCTCGTTTCAGCAAAAACATCAACAAACATTCAACAAGAAGGAGGAAAAAAAAGAAAAGAAAAATCAGAACGCATAAATCCAAAAGCAGAAGAAAAGCTGAGCCAACATAAACTCCCGGTTCTCTGCTGTTTGGACAGGGGAAGGGAGGAGAGAAAAGAAGGTGGCACAAGGTATCCTGATACCTTCACTACATATCTCTGGGCAACAAAGCCCAGGTCTCGCCACAGCGCTGCCGTGCCAGGGTTGCCACACACCGGCCGCTCACCGCCGCCAAGCTTTGCCGCCACAAGCCCGCCGCTGAAATGCGCCGCTAAAAGCTCAGCCATAGCATTTCCTATCTGCGCTATACACACCATGCAGGGGAGGAATAAAAAAAAAAACTAAAAAAAGAAAAAAAAAACCAAGGGGAGCTCCAACCAGAGTCACATTTCCACAACAAACTGAAAGCAGACACAAATCACCACAGATAACCACAGTGCAAGAGGAAGACAGACGGCCTGGTAGTTACCATTTTGCACTCTCATCATAAATTTGGCACAGCGTTTAAAGTGAAAAAAAAAAACCTTCCTGCACCAGTTATTTTTTTTCTTTTGCGCTCCCCAATGTAAAGCCAGAGCTGGTTTGGCAAGGAGAGGAGAATTAGGAGACGGAGGGGAAAAAAAGAAAAACGCTTGGAAAAAAAATAAATAATTAGCTGCTTTAAAAAGTTGAGAATAATAATAAAAAATGGGGAAAATTAAATAATCAGCAGCACATTCGAAGAAATATTCAGAAATATAAAGAGAATATTTAATAAAAAATAACAGTTTTGAACTGTTAGAAAAATAATTTTAAAAAAGCACAAAAAATAAAAACCTTGAGGGGGAAAAAAAAAATCCTTGGCAAAGTGCAACCTAATTGGTAGCGGTGTCTGTTCTGATCCCTTGGCCCGCCTCACACACACACACACACACACACACGCACACACACACGCGCGCGCACACACACTCACAAAAAACACACACTTTCTCTCTCTGTCTCTCTCTCTCTCTCTCTCTTCTACACGCGCGCGCAGAATCGAAGAGGAAAAAAAACCGAGAGCCGAATCAATGTTGGACGAGCGAACAGGACCGCTGGCAAAGCCGAGTGCTGCCTCTCCTTTTTTCTCCTTTTCTCTCCCTCTCCCTCTTTCTCTCTCTCTGGGTCTCGCTGGCCGCCTCTCGTCCTCTCCGCGTTCTCTCCCTAACCATCGCTTGAGCCTCTGCCAGCGCGATGAGAAGGCCCACCTATTTGGCAACGAGATGCCCGCAGCCCAGCCAATGCGTTCGCTTCCAGAGCCGAGAGGGAGGGCAGGAGAGAGAGGAAGAGAAAGAGGGGCAGAGAGAGAGAGAGAGAAATGGTGGCGAGAGGGAGGAGGGGAGGCAGGTTAGGTTAGTTTGGTAGAGGGGAGCAGGTGGGTGTGCGCGCGAGCCAAAACGACAACTTCCAACCCTGACAAGGCGGGAAAGTTCAGGAGAAGAAGCATAAAAGTCCTCGCGCGCAGCCTCCTCCATCTTTACTA
Organism: Micropoecilia bifurca; assembly: GCA_903067075.1. Lineage (NCBI taxonomy): Eukaryota > Metazoa > Chordata > Actinopteri > Cyprinodontiformes > Poeciliidae > Micropoecilia > Micropoecilia bifurca. Next base: position 16,572 of record CAEGAF010194420.1, read on the forward strand.
TGGCCGCTGCTTCCCTCTCTCTCCCTCTATCTGCCTCTCTCTCTGCTTGCATAATGCCACCTTGGCAGAGGATGGCAAAGAGAGGACACGCAGCTCCAGAGACCCTCCAGACCCCACCGCCGCCGCCACAGCCGGCAGCTGCTCCGGGTTCAGCGCAACAAACAAAAGACGAAGGGGGGAGAGAGAGGGAACGAGCCACACTCTCCTCTGTCTGTGCAAACAAGAGTGAAGGATGGAGAGGAGAACACGCTAATGTTTACAAGAGTGAGAGGTGGGCCACTTAAAGACAGCAAAGCAATCAACTCTAGGATCCGTACAAAATATTGCTTCCTCAAGGAAGGAAGGATGCATGATGAGGCCACTTCGAAGGCTGCACCTGCTCCGGCAGCCAGAGATGGGCCAAGGCTGCATATGGATGGAGGGTGGAGGGGCAATACTTGATGTGTGTTGGTTTCAACTAACCTCAAACACCACAACTCAACGAATACTGGAAAACATTTTGATAAGCATTTTATGACAATTTGACTGGATATTCCATGGAAATGCTAAGTTACATGCAAAACTGACACAATGATCTCAGTACATGGATGTGAAATGGTTTGTTCATGTATAATCAATGAAAGCGGATGGTGAACAGAATATGGGTTTGGTTTGCTTTGTAGCTTAGCATTTTCTTGAATTATATATATATATAAATTGCATATATATATAAATTGTCATGTTTTTTTAAAAAAAAAAAAACCTTTACCTTGGAGCTGCTCCTCAAATAGGCCAGCTGATTCTGAAGTATTTTATATTATGACCCCTGATCAAATTATGAAAACTCCAATAAACTTAATCTCAACTCATTATTTATTAATGACGGGATATTTCATTGACAAATATTAAAATTTCATGGAAATCAAAAGAAAAGGACCAAGACAAGAATATGTGATATTCAACATGTCCAGCAGTTGATTTTAAATTATTTTTTTTTTTACATGTGACTCACCACCCAGGGTGCCATTCTGTTAGGGGACGACTGATACATTGGTACATTCATGGGATTCATTTTGAGTGCAAAATTTGAGGGCAATTGTTTAAAAAGAAATCTGGATTGTATTCTCGCCAATCATCTTTTCATCCATTTTTGAAGAAACAAAGAGAACAGGAGGAGACAAAGACCAAAATGTAACTTTACCTGTGAACAAACCGTCACAAAAACCGGAGATATGTAGAAATGATTGTCAAGCCTCCAACAGAGAAAATGCTATTATGAAATGAATAAAAAGTTCAAATTACAACTTAGAACCCCTTATATATATATACTCTCTCTCTATATATATATATATACTCTCTCTCTCTCTATATATATATATATATATATATATATATATGTGTGTGTGTGTGTGTGTGTGTGTGTGTGTGTG
>CAEGAF010194429.1:0-28568 GCA_903067075.1 Micropoecilia bifurca
ACACACACACACACACACACACACACACACACACACACACACACACACACACACACACACACACACACACACACACTTATTCAAAGTCATGCTGCTCTGTTGTTGTCCTTCTTTCATCCCAGGTTATATGAATGATGAAGCAAACATCTGGGCCCCCTCTTCATCTGCACTGCTCAAGTGGCTGAACGCACCTGCTGCCCTGCTGTTTCCCACTCCATCTGTTCAGTCAGCCTGCGTCTCTCCCTGATTTTCTCTTGATTAAGGTGGAGACTCTGCGAACCCTCAAATCATCTGTGCTTAATGTACCTTTGGAGTGTTCCCAAACAATAGTGGGTGGTGGATAGCCTTCAGCAGAGCAGTTAAGGGTCACAGTTTTCCCGTAGATCCCGTCTTGGTTCTCAGGCTGAACCACAAACTGAGGTGGAACTACGCGCAGACACAAACACAAACGGAGAACAGTTTATTATTATGCACCATACATTTGATGTCTTTAACACAGGGACAGTGAATATTTGTTACAAAAATAGACTTTCACTGGGGAAAGTAAAACAAAGAAATGCACAGATAGAGTACATGCTACTTTTGTTTGACTGGTCGGAAACTCAAACTTATAATATTTTTTGCATTTTTAGAATTACAGAAGTATCTCAAAATTAAGTCAAAGAGAAGAAGAAACGTGTTTGAAAGAAAACTACTTTCTTTAAAAATGTATGTATGCCAAGTTGGGTGCTTGCTAGTATATTATTGAACTTGAAATTCATAGAAAATCTGATAGACATCCAATTACTTTTGCATGTTTGAAGTTCAGTCAGGAAAAGCAAGAAAGACTTAGTAAGCAACACGAATGTTTTGTGGTAGAAAACAGCTCTTTTAAATACTTTTGAGCTTCAAACCTACTAAGAAAGCAATGTGACACAACTTACGCTTCTAATATAAAACAACTATCACTCTTAGGAAAACAAATATTTTCAATCGTCTAAAATTGACAGCAGAATGTTAACTCTGCAAAAACTGGAAGTCAGAAATGGACTACACAAGTTCCATTGGTGAATCTCTAGTGAAAGCCTGCAGGCAGGCAGCTGAGGGTCACATAAAGGGTAAAGTTGGTTTGCTTTCTTACCTCGAACAATAAGCTGACTCTGATGCTCCACGACGGCGGCCTCGTTCCGGGCGATGCAGGTGTAGTTGCCGTTGTGGTCGGGTGTCAGGTCGTTTATTCGCAGTGAGCTGGTGAAGTCGATGTTGTCGACCGTCACACCCAAGCTGGCGGGGATCGGCCGTCCGTCTTTCTGCCAGGTGATATCCAACGGCCGGTCGCCCGACATGACCACGCAAGGTATGAATACGCGCTGACCAATGGTGAAGCGCTGAAACTCGAAGGGTTGGATGTATGGAGGGACTGTAGACAAGAGGAAAATGAAAACACCAGATGCCATTTTTAGGTTTCTCACCTACTGTAGTTGCAGAAATAATCTTAACCAACTCATTGATTTTTTTTGGCCATTTGAAATCGGATCATTTTGACACAATGTAAAATACTGTGTGAAGCTTGACGTCTGTGAAAAACCCAAACTCATGTGTGGAGCAAGCAAGTCAGGATATATGTTCGTTAGAAGATAAAACGGTTTGCCGAAGGTCTTTCCACACACTTAACCTTCACACATTTTTATTATGTTACAACCAAACTTCAACATAATTCAATAATGTTAAGTGGGAGGAAATTTATAAATTCTTTTTTTTAAAATATAAAATGTGTTGGACACATTTTTTCTATAATTTCACTACAGATTTTCTAAAATTCATCACAATGACGTCTTTTTTATAAAGAAACTGTTGATCTATGTTTTGTTTTTTTTATCAGTTCTCCCCATTAAGCTCTAAACATTCAAAAACTCAACTGGTTCATACATACATTTTGTTTGTTCATCATCATTCAGTAACTGAGTCTAATGTAGATGTAAAACATAATGGTCTCATTCCAGTGCGTATACTGGAACGAGTCTTATAAAGTACAGGCTGATTCCTAAGATGACTCCACTGCTGAGCGGGTCAGGAAACTGAGTCTGGCTGCAGAATCACACAGTCATAGGATAATAATGTATTCAAATTGCTTGCTCTGTATTCACTGGGAAATCTCCGACCATCGCGCACAAGTCATCAGCTAGTCTGTCCAAGCGAGTTCAAACAGCACTGAAATACGCAGCACTTTAGCAGCTTATTTAATTCAAAACAAAGTGGAGATAATGGACTCCAGGGATTCCCTCAAAACACTTCCACAATTTAAGCATGAGCAGAGTAAATTAACAAATGCACTTGCTTGCTACAGCACCACTGGGAAAGCTTCCTTTATATCATCACACTCTCCTATGCTATCAGTCTCTTTTTGCCCCGGTTTTCTTTGCTCCACGGGAAAGTGTTTTATAGTGACAACAAGGCACCTTAATGGAGGCATAATGGGGAAGCCCTTTTTAGTATTACCTATTACAGTTGTAAGATCTCAGAGGAGATCAGTCATTCAGCCCAGTGATATCATGAATGAATCACACAGCTTTATATGCATTGATACAGCGACTTGACTCGCCCGATAAAGTCAACTTCTTCCCCCGGGAATTTCATCCCGTAGATTTTAATTTACAAATTCAATCATGTCTGTTTATTGCATGCCGCTGCTTTTGGGAGTGGAAAGGTTAGAGAGCGATGACCCGTGCTCGTCATAAAGCTCTATCGAATAAAGCAAGTGGCCTTGATGGAAACACATGATAATGTCACACCTGCCTTAACAATTTATTGAAATTGCTGGGAATACAGTGGGGTTAATAAAATGCTGTGCTGAGTGATCAGGCTGTCATTACCAACACAGGCCAAAAACAAACTATTTTGTTTCTGGTCATGTTGTAGGACCCTCCACCACCATTTAATGACAACAATATGGCTCAAAACAAAAAAAAATTTGGATGATAAAATAAAAGCACTCGGCAGGAGATGGTAAAAAATCAGGAAATAGTTCACTTCACACCCAATTAATTGTATTTTGACTAAAAATAAAACATTTTAGATGCTCACTCACCAGTGCTTTAATGCACATATGTGAAATAATAAATTTTTAAACAGAATTGTTTTCTAAAATATGCTATATTTTAAGTTTAGTGCCCACTTAATAAATGTATAAAAATGTCCCATTAAAACTACAGAGACTAGAGTGGTCCTTTTTCAGTGTTGTTTAACTTTACACATAAATCCCACTTCAACTAATATGTACTAGATAAAAAAATGAATCTAATGTGAACAAAGAATAGACAATTAAATGAACAAATCTCTCCTTAGCGTCACATATGTCAAAGATGCAACAGAAAAAAATAAGGGTAAGGTTTCGTTTCTATTGAAAAGTTAGATCCAATAAGATAAAAAAATATTTGTGACACATTAGACCTGCACATACCACTTAATGCAAGTTTAAAGGCAGAATCGTCAGATTAAGTTGAAAAATTTGAATGTTACCTTTTTCAGGTGAGGTTAGCAATTCGAGATTCGATAGCAGAATTAAAAATGTTTGCTTCATTAGAAGCATCACACTGAAGCGTCCTACATTAACATGAAACTGAGCAAACCTTTCCACCTGTAAAAGACTCACCTCTAACCCGAACATGGACACTTTGGTTTTCCATCTTGTTGGGCTGAACCATCACCTTGCAGTTGTACTCCCCAGCATCCACCTGCTGCACGTTGCTCAACTTCAAGGTACCGTTATTCTCAAAAGCTCGCTGTCGGTGATTGAACGGGAGCAAAACGGAGTTTTTGTACCACTTTATGGAGTAGTAAGGGTAGCCAATCACACGGCAGTGAACAAAGGCGTCCCGTCCTGCAATCGCCGTGATGTTTTTCATTGAGCGGATGCTTGCTCGGCCTACAAACGGACAGAGAATGAGAATTGGTTCTCAGTTCAAAAATACTGAAAGAGACTGGAGTATTAATATCACGTCAAACTAGCTGCTAAATTGGCTCAATCTTGTTATTTTATTTTGTGAAATAACTACGTATACTGGGAACAAGTAATTGTCCTACTTACAGTTTTGTGACACATGTCTCAAATCATCAAAAGAATCTAATATCAGACAAAAATAATCTGATTAAATTCGAACAAAAAAATAAAGGCTACCAATACCAACGTGCCACTTTGATACGTCATGAATTAATTGTGATTAATCATATTTTTATATTCAATTCCATTAACCACACCTTGGCTTGTTTCATCCTAGCCCTGAAAAATGAGAACCTGACTGGAGACATGAAGTAGGCTGAAAATTCATGAGACGAAACCTAAAGAATATTGAGACCAGACAAGGAAAAAAGGCCTTAACATCAATCAGTCTGGAACATGTTACAAAAATGTTTCTAATGTTCCAGTGATCCGCAGTGAAAGACGTTCTTAACAAACTAAAATTACTCCTAGAGCACATTAACAACTCATCACCAACATCTAAGTCATGGCGACACCCCACCTAAAAGTGGATTTCATGATTGAACAAAAAGAACGGTGTGAGACCAAAACCACGGCTAACTGTGACATGACCTCAAAGAGGCTTGAAAACCTTCCAGTGGGATTGAATCAAAGCAATTCTTCCAAAAAAAAAAGAGTTGGCCAAAACTCCTTCACTGTCCAAGATTTACTCAGGTTGGTTTTGTCTTATGCAAAAACGTTTTTGATAAGACAAACTGTGTACCTAAGCTGTGTACCTTAGCTGTGTACCTAAATCTGTAGGTGGGAAAATACTTTTACATACCACGGTATAATTTCTGTGTAGCTTCAGTTTTGCTACCTGCCACCAAATATACAGCATATCTGCTGTTTTAAGCTTCTGTTGCACAAGCTCTAAGGGTAACTATGCATAGAGGCGGTGAAATGACAAGCAGATTAAAGTACGCTAACTATCTGAAGGAAACGTAACATTTAAATAACACTCGCTCTGTAATACACTAAGCATGTAATAAAATGTGAAGCATTCAGAGTCTCATCCTGTATCTATTAAAATGGAAACAGAGTAATCTCTTTAACATCTGTTAGAGAAAAGCTGGGCTGGCTGCTTGAGTAAATACATGCAGACACAGACACACATGAATAGTCACTTGTACTCACAGCCACACTGCAGATGAATGTACTCAGACAGAGGAAATAAATTTGTCTTCTGGCTACTTACAAACCACATTCAGATAAATTTATGAGCTAAAAACCCAGATAATTACGTTAACTTATGAATGCAGCTGTGATCAAACTGTAATAATTCAAAGAGACATTAATATTAAACACTATTCGAGGCTGAAAGAAACAGAAAGAGGCAAACTAAGGCTATTGAGTGAAGACTTAAAGGGAACGCCACGTAATAAGATTTAATAAAGCAGATAAAATGACTGCAAAACAAACTCAAAGAAACCTTCAGACAAGTGCATAGGGAATAAGAGAACATCCCCAAAAAAGTAAAAGGAAATAAACTACAGTTCATATTCTAGACAACAGCATTTGTTCCATCACTGCAGACACACACAAAGAGACACACAGTTTGTGTATTGTTGTTCTTGGAGGAGCTGATTTGACAAGCACCTCTTACGTTTATTCGAGCCTGGTGGTACACGACCCCGGCCGAGTTGCTGCACGTGCACCGATACAACCCGCCGTCCGGCACCTGAGTGTGGGTCACGTTGAGCTGGCTGACCACGTGGCCCTCGTGGGTCTCATAATGGCCCAGGTGGTGATGGGCATCTTTGATGACGGGGTCATCATCCAGCGACCAGCTGCACCTGGGAGGCGGCGTTCCCTTCACGTTGCAGACTAGGAACAGGGGTTCGTTGGGGTTCACCACCTTCTCGCTGAAAGAGGATAAGATTTTCGGGGTCCCGTCTGCGTTGGGGGATGAGGCAGAAAAGAGCCCAGTGAGAATGAAACAGAAGGTCAGGCAATCACAGCGTTGCGTTTGGCATCTGTCTTTTGGCTGGTCTCCAGATGGGGCAGTATATTTTGACTTCAACAAAATTGTTTCTAGATCCTCCTGCATAGACACTCAAAGACCAAAACTGTTAGTTTAATTTTAAGATAGTTTCATTTATTTAACACAACTTTCCCCTTCAGACAGAGTACAGTGATTGTTTAACAATTCAACTAAATCACAAGCAATCAGCAGCGATCTGGTTTGTCAGATCATCTTTACTATCTCCACTGTTAGTATTTTTGCTTGAAAAATGTCAGAAAGTCTTTCTTCTGAAAATAGGAGATAGAATTTCTATAGGAGATAGAAATACAACTTTGGAAATATTGTAAAATTGAACCAAAAATGTAAATTAATGAAGGTGTTACATGAATTTATACATATGTGACTGTATTTCAAAGTGTATCCACATAGGATAAAAAAAGCTTATTTGATAACTTTACGCATGAACACTGGTCAAAAGTGAATATAAATTCTAGATAATTTCTTTGAACTCCTGTTTTCTTTTCAGGATGGACTGATTATATCCATTGAACTTCAATAAACATTATAAGTAAGTCTGAGAGCACAAATTTATAGTGGATTTAGATGCAGCTATCTTCTTGAGCTGTATTTATACAACTTGAATTTAATCAAACCTCTTTTTTTTGTTTCAGGGGTTTTTCTCTCACACATTCAGTGTAGTTGCCTTTTGGATTCTCTCTGCCTGCCTGCAGTTTCTCTCTGATAATCCAGGTTTGTTCCATGTGATTATAGATTATCAATATCTGCTTCTTATGCCCCCCCAACCACGGAGGACAGTTGCCTAAGCAACGGTGCCAAGGTTGATCATGAGCATTCACTTGCATGTGCTTCTGTCTGTGTTTGTGTTAAATCTAGGGTGGCTTGGAGTCACTGCTGCATAAACTCCAAGTTAATATCCAACTCATTGATTATGCATAGAGCAGCTGCTAATTCGTTTGCACACATGGGTTCTTAGATTAAAGGGGCATTTTACCTTCGAGGATAACCTGTACGAAGTCTTGCGCCGACATCTTGCCCTTCCTGGCGAAGCACTGATAAGCTCCGCCATCACTTTTCGTCATTCCCTCGATGATTATGTTCTCCCGGTTAAGCCCTGTGAAGCGAACATTGTTTCCAGGGTAGATGATCTCTCCGTTGCGATACCAAGACAGCTCGTATTCATCGGAACCGCTCACACTACAGGACAGAGACACCTTGCTGCCCACGCTGCCTTTCACTTTTCGAGGACTGACCATTGCCTTCAAGGGCTCTGCGGATGCAGAAAACAGAATCACTGTTGCAGAAATTTTGTTTTCTATCACTTTGATGGTAAAATTAAACAATTAAGAAAGGTTGTCTATAAAGGCAGTTTTCTTTGATAAGACTTACGCTTAACATACAGGCGTCCCATGACCTCTGCGTTGCCATAGCTGTTCCAAACTTCACATACGTACGTTCCCGAGTCACTGGGCTGTGCATTTTCTATGAGCAACCCTGAGATGGTCTGGCGAAAGCGACTGTCTGGCTCCAAGGGGCTGTTGTCCTTCAGCCAGCGGTATTTGGGTGTGGGGAAGCCTGAGGCCTTACAGGGCAGCTCCACTCGATGATTAATCTTCACCTCTTTGTGGTCAAAGCCGTCCAAGATGGCTGGCTCAGCGTTGGTGGGGTCTGGACAGAGGAGAGAATTTGGGTTGATTAGTTGCGAGCGTCACCAAATCAGCACGTTGGACGTTATAATCTAATACAAATAGTTGGGGTCAAAAAATGTTTTCTATCAACATCATCTGTGGTACTTTGAAAAAGTATTCACACCCCATTGATGTTTTTCACATCGTATGTTACAACCATTCATTCCCATCAACCAACCCAGGGCCAGGCAAAGTGGCATCATGCACTAGAAGAAAACCTACAGAAGACTTGAGATGAAGAAAAGGGTTCGCCTTCCAGCATGACAACATCGCTAAATATGCCACCAGGAGCTGCAATGGGATAATTCAGATCAAAGTATATTCAGGTTTTAGAACGACCCAGTTCAAATCCAAAGCTAAACCTAATGCAGGCTGATTGGTTCACAGATGTTGTTCTCGCTAACTGAGCTTTAGCTATGATGCAAAGAGAGGCAACAATCTCAGTTCATTGATGCACAAAGCTGACAGACACATACAGCTATAGTGGCAACGGCAGGTTGCTCAACAAAGTACTGAGTCCAGTAGGATGAGTAGAAATGCATGCCACACTTCTCAGATATTTCTTAGTTTTTAAAAATATATAGAAAACTATTCTTTTTCTTCCTCTTTACCATTATGCCCTACATTCTGATGGTGATGGCCTTGCCTCTGTAGCTGTGATGTGACAAAATGTTCAAGGGGTTTGAAGACTTTTGCACTTTCAATCTCGTAATAAATCAAACTAAGACACATTTTGGTTTATTTGGTCAACGTGACTGAAGCGTGAAACCAGCATACTGACCTGACACAATGAGACGCGCGCTGTTGCTCTGCCTTGACTCACCGGTGTACCGGTGGCGTGTTGTGCAGCGGTAGTTATTTAGGCCATCCTCAGGCAGGACGTCCACAATGTACAAGGTTCCCGTAGATGTGATGAGATATCTTTGTCCTGGAGCAGACAGGGGAACAAGGTGAGAGACATGAAGGGCAGCAGTTGTCAGGCTGTTACATCGTATCAAAGCAACTTTTTGCATCATAAAACATTCATTCGCTCAGGCATATCTCAAGGATTTCTTTCTCCGTGGGATACCAGTTAAGAATAAATCTCAAAGCAAACAAAACCGTTAGGAAGCTTCTTTGAAGACAGAGTTTGTTATGTACATATTGAAACCAGTAATGTTAGCTGTGCGTGAACATAAAATACAAGCTCTCTTCGTAACGCACCAGCCATGTCAGAGCAATGAATTCAGATCTGCATATCTCACGCATCTCTGATCTTTAATAGCGTTCATTGTCTTTGTGTTCCTGCTTACAGTGTAACCTCCCCAGTGTCACCGTTTGATGAAGAAAGCCAATTTTTTTTTCTTCGGTTGTCACTGCCAGTTCCTTAAGTGCAGTAACATTATGTTAATTCGACAGATCAAACCAGGCTGAGTGGGGTTGTCAACATCCATGAGGAAGTAAACCTTCCTCTGCAGCATCAAATGGATCCTCACATTCCCACGGGAGCAGACTGATGTCAGAGCTGATCGAAAAATGCAATTTTAAGGAGACTGTCAGTTCTGTGTAAAGGTGAGTGTTATAAGACAGAAAAGGCCTTCTAGGCTAGAGAAGGGACAGTTTCAGAAACTTTGATAACTACAGAAAAGGTGACAGATTGAAGCAGTAGCACAACACTTAGAGCAAGGCACCTTGCTTTATTATTCCATAAATGTAAGAGTCGGAGCATCAAATTTCATGATTAAATAAAAAAAAAAACTGTTTTTCACTGAAATAACAGCATATTCTGATAAGTGTTCTCTTTTTTTACTTTTTTGGGACATTTTATACCAACAACAAGTTGTTTCTCCAACGATTAAGTATGTTTCTAGGATTTGATCAGGGTCATAATCAGTCATATTTAGGAAGAGTCAACTGCACCAATCAGAACTACAATTAATTAAAACAAAGATAAATAAACTTTCAGATTGTGGTTAAAATGCAACAGTGGAAAACATGTCTTTTACAGCAAAAAATGAACAATTTAGTGAAAGAGATAAATTGTCCATGAACACTTTAGTAGTTAAGCTTATTGAAAAGACACCATCATAGTAAACAAGGATCTCATTATGAGAAAAATGCTGATCCAGTCATTCTCCAGATATGAAGCTTATTACTGTAAAAAAACCTTTTAATTTCTACCTAAAATTTTTAACTAATAGAAGTCCAACACAAACAATGGATGGCAGATTAGTATAATAACTGGTGTTATTATGCTGAAACAAGTAAAGTCTGCACTGATTGCTGAAGCATCATTTCGAACATAAAGACTGGAGGTATAATGTATATCCATGTTTCCGCAGAAAGATTTTTGAGTTAAGAATAAACATGAGTTAAGAATAAACATGCATCTTGTAAAGTTCTAACAATATTAATGTTTTACATCATTATTCTGCAATCATCTATATTTTTTTTCTGACTGCACTCTAGTTAAATTTAAAAAGGATGAACAGTAGTCAGCATTAAAGCAGTAACAATTGATTTTATTTTCTGTGTAGCTCCCAACAAGATACTAAAAACAAAAGCAAAAATTAACCACATTTATTGCTTTAATCTTTTTTGTGTGCGTGAAAACAAAAAACAACATCTTCCAAACAGACAGGAACAAGCAAGTGGATGGTAATCTTGTCTCTGTGTGGGTGACCAAATTACATACGGCCTTATTTAGGCCTTGTAACATCATCCCCTATAGATCAGACCATATGTCAGGCTGTAATTACAGTCTTTCTCTATGGTTCATGTTTCTGAGGCAGGCTGCTGTACTAGCACTGCGTTACAGCATTTCAGGATGGATATGTCAATGTATGACACCGTCTGGACGAATTTGTTAAAATAAGAAAAAGGAAAAATCGTTGAAGGATTTTGCACCTTTTTTTTTAACAAACTGTGCTTTACTTTAATATTCATCTGGATACTAATATTTACAAAAGGAGCAAAACATGTTTAATTTGCTAGCACTTTATGTGCATATTTGTTTTATGTTTACACAGGCAAAATGAAATCCTCCTTGTGGGGTTCAGCAAAGTGGGGGGATAAATGTGGGGGGCGGGGGGGGGGGGGTGCACAGAGGCGGGAGAAGCGAGACGAAACTGCTCAGCTATTGTAAGGACTGACCTAGATAGAACCGACAACGGATTCCATGGATATGATGTCCTAAAGGGGTTTCACGGGTTTTACATACAGGGCTGTTAGACGGGCAACCAGCAAGTGAAATCTATAAACAAAGGGAGGGAGGGTGTGACTGCGTGTGTGTATCTGTGTGCCCAGCAGCCATGTATGCATACCAGAAAGCCATACAATTGATAAAAGGAGTCATTTTCGCTCCTTAGGAAGAAGGCCTGTTTTTAATCATTATTTTATGACATTTTGTTTTATTCCCACCGCTTCCTCCGTGTCTGCTCTGAAATAACTACACCTCGAAAGAGCAAAATCCCTAAAAACGACACATTGTGACTCAGAAGCAGAACCAAAAATGTAGGCATCTCTTCCAAATATCTATCCCCATCCATGCCTCGCTTCTCTTTCTCGCTTCTGGCTTCTCCATTTTGATTCAGTACTGGCCCTCTGAAATCTCACTGTGGAATCCATCTTGAGTGAGACAAAATGGTATTTCACTCCAGCCGCTGTGAGCTGCAGCAATTTTCTCCTCAAGCACCCCTATGCTCCTGCAATACCTTTTAAGACATCAGAGCTCAGTTATTGTGTTATGACAAAATAAAGTGCAGGCAGAAGGGACACTGCAGCAGGGAAACACATTCAAAATGTAGGCTATTGTGCTTCTCTTCTTTAATTTAGTTGCTCTTTCACCTGCTTACAGCATCAGCTTTTAGTAGGTTTTTCTTGCACACAGGAGTAGGTGTCGGGAAAAAGGTACAGAGTAATTTAAACGCCTTAAAATGCGCTGTGATGCGCTGTGATGTATAAACGGCTTTGGCTTAACTAAGGAGCTAATAGAAGTCCAAGTTCCCCCACATGCATTAAAAATCCTCTTAGAAGATATTTTGGTGCTATTGTCAGACAGTGGAGTCCCTCTCTCCATTCATACACAGCAGCGCCGCTGTAAAGTGAAAAAGTGCTCCACTGCACCAGACACACTTTATCTAATCATCTCCACTTTGCCAGAGACAGGATCTAATACAAACAGCGGGCTCTTCTTCTCAGCAGGCTAAATAAGCCCGGACATACAGATGAACTGGTGTCACACTGCCAATGTGCGCTCTGATGTCTCTGTGATTCAAATGAATGTCAAGCTGGTTTGATCTCAGCTGACAATTTTAAGACTAAATTAGACAAACTACCAGCATTTTTAGCCTAACTGGCTATGCAGTTTGCATCTGTCGCTGTGCATGAGCAGAGGTGATTCATAAGTCTGCCAAAACGCCCCAAAATAAACATGTTTTTAGTGTTTATCCTGGCTTAAAAAAAAACCCCAGCTTGGCGGGATGTGAAAAACATATTCACTTGAATAAATATATGAACATTATTTTTCAAGTCCCTTTAGCAAAGGTATTCCCACCCATTTAATATTTCACATTTTGCCACATCACAGCCTCACCAACTTCAGTGTATTTTACTTCAACAAACACAAAGTATTACATCGCTGTAAAAGGGGAAGTAGAAGGACAGTTTCAAATATATTTTTTTACCCACAAATGTCTGAAAAGTGTGGTGTGCATTTGTATTCAGCTCGCCTATATCAACACATTGCACATTGCACAGTGCTCTCAATTACAGCCGTATAGTTCTGAGCGCGATACATATATGCTGCAGAAGGCTGCAGGGTCTCCTTGCTGCTTTTTTGACTAACGCCCATCTTGCATTAATAACTGATTAAAGCTGGTCTATTAGTTACAGTGAATGGCAAGTTAGGTTTCATATTTTTAAGCTTTGATATTGTTTTACAACTAAATAGCTTGTTTTAAACTTTCTCACAACATTATCCCTAAGTGTCTGCTCTGTTTCTTGTTCATTGTGATGCTGCTTGTTCTCATTAAAACTACGGAGGCCTTCACAGAGCAGCCATACTTATTCGGACATTGACACAGGTGGTCATTTCTGAAGTCAGTTGGTTGCGCTGGATTTTATCTGCACCTGTAAGCTTACAATTTTCAATTAAAGACATAATGTTGCAACAAGACAAAATTCAAGGGAACTTAATATGTATTTCCAAAGCACTGTAGATCCTCTGATAAAGATCGCATTAAGCTATTGAAGGTTCAGCAAATCCAGTCTAAATCACATCTGAATCAAATGGCTGAGTTACCTCCTCAGTATGCAATCAAGTTCTCCAGAGCTAATGACCGGATTATTCGAGACCTGGAGCTGCAGACTCCTGCTCTGCAGGCTCGGTATGAAAGTAACAGGTTTACAAAGTTTAACAACCGGAATTCACTTCTACAGAGGCTTGCTGACTTATTGCTGTTGTTTAAGGACAATGGCAGCTTTGCTTCTCAGTATACTGTGTACATGTATACACAGTATACATGTGTATACAGGAGGGTTCCGGCTCCAGTCGGGTCAGCAAAGCCACAGAGATGATGAATGGTCTCGTGAATGTACCAGGTCTGTGCAGCGACTACTGTAGCCCACTTCAACTTTCCGGCGTCCGTTTGGACAAACCAATTATTAACAAATAGTTGTTACTGGCTCTCATCAAGAATAGAAGATGGAAGATGTAAGAAATATCCACTTAATTTACCCTCTGATGTTACTCCTTTGAAAAAGCAGCAGAGGAGATGCACTGCTTTGAAGGAAACAGTTCTTTAATTTCTTCCAGCTTTGAGTTACATTGTGAAATGGGTCACAGTGGGTCACACCAGCTCTAATCTGCTTTGATTGAGGTCAGATCCCTGGACTGAACTCTTTACCTTAAAGCTCCTCTGGTTGATGCATAGCTGCATGCAAAAAAAAAAACTGAAATCAGTCCAATTACTATTCTGCAGCCAGAACAGCTAATGTTAAAGCCCGACTTTCTAATTATTTGAATATTCAGTAGCAAGCCATATTGACGGTGACAAAAGTTAAGTTAAATTTAAATCATTACATAGAGATGCATCACCTGCAGTGGCTGTTTGAAATGATGCTTTCTCATCTTTTCACCGTATCACCATTCAGTTATTTTAAATGAAGTCCTGGTTTTGCCAATAGGCCCAGGATATACTCTGTTCTCATCCAATGGCTGCTGGAGATTGCCACCAGTCACCATGACCTTACAACGTGCTAAGGTGTGATTACATATACTCCTTCATACCTAAGGGCAATTCAAAATATCTACTTAATCTATCATATTTCAAGCTTTTGCTGCTTTTTAGAGCAAACTTAAGGTATTTGCTGTAAACAGTTAGTCATTATGCAGTAACACTTCTGCTACTGCATCATCAAAAATCTGACTAAATACTATTTGAATCAATAGATTTAATATCTATTAAAACTATTTAATAGATATTAAATAGATTAATATTTATTAATCTATTTAATATTAATATTAATATTAATATTTGAATCAATAGATACTAAATCTATTGATTCGAATAGTATTTAGTCAGATTTTTGATGATGCTGAATCAATAGATTTAATATCTATTGATTCTATAGATTCTATAGATTCTATAGATAATATCTATTGATTCTATAAATCTATTGAATCAATAGATTTAATATCTATTGATTCAAATAGATATTAAATCCTTCTCTAAGAAACCTTAGAGAAGGAAAAATGCCTATTCATACAATTGTTGACAAAATGTCAGAGAAAAAGTCAAAATATACTTTGAATGTACACTAGGTAAGCAATAATAATGTGCAGAAAGTTAAAACACAATTTAGGCTGCAAAAAGCACCTGTAAAAGTCATCTGAAAAATTTCTTTTTATCAATGCACCTGCGCTGTGAATAGATGTCCAAAATACAAGTAAATGACAGAGCTGCCATTGAAGGCCGAATGAAGAAGGCATCCTTGATTCAGCGAAAGTTTTGGCATCAGAGCTAGAATGCAAAGAGACTCTCTGTCAGCCTCAAAACAACTCTGTGTTCCTGTTTGGCTCATTTTACTTCCTTCTCCTGAGCTCTCTTTCTCTCTCTCTTTCTGCCTCTCCCCATCTCTCCCTCTGTGTGCTGAATCTTAAAACAGTGGCTAGTTGTGTGAGAACACTGCAATGAAATCCTGCAGTCTCCAAAGACCTGCATGGAACAATCACCTTGTCTTACCAAAACAAAATAATAATAATCAGCCTACCAATAAGCAATGTTGTCCAACATTTTCCTGCTATTTATATTAGAATTATAGGAATTTAAATATATTATCTCAATTTATTTTTTATAGTATTATGTAGCGTGGTATTTTAAGTTTTATAAATATGTAGTCCCTAAATAAAACACACCAATAAAATACAAAGCGGGAACAGTTTTCATAAATGTCTCTAAATAAACAAAATATGTGCTATAGTGTGGCATTCCCTTGAACCACATTCATATTACAGCTTGGTCTAAGCTTTCAAAGCCGTCTTATGAAAATTTAGACAAAATATATTACATAAATCATATGACCTAAACCAAGGTATTTTCCTATGTTTTTAGGAAGAACAGTTTCCAAAAAGGTAACAGAGTCAAATACACTGAATGATATTTTAAGACCAACATACTCAGAACTTCAACATTCATTTTTCATTTTTTATGAATAATTTGTGCTTTATAATTCATGCAAGAATGTCCAACTGTCATGAAATGAACAATACATTTTTAATGAAGTACAAAAACAAGAGAAAGATGTCATTTTTAATAAATAATGCTTTCCCCTCCTTTATTTAGATAAATGCATCTGAAGATGAGGAGGTGGAGCCTGTTGACTGAAAACAAAGAGTAGTAGCTACACCAGCTGGCGTAAGTGTGAATTTTGTAGGGTTCTCAGGAAAAATGTGTAAATAAACAAACATATTTTTGCTGCGTAATTTTCTCATGATTGACTGTGGAATAATGAAAGGAACAATTCTACCAAAACATGTACTTTGTTCGGGGTTTACTGAATTAATTAGTGTTTTTTTAGTTTTGTTTTTTAAGTGAGATTGAGCAGATTGGTTATAAACAGTCAAAACTTTACCTTCAGATATGTCACTTTATATTCAAACATTTTTCTTACCACAATATTTTTTTATAGTTTTATTTAAACACAGATTTTCTTTCTTTAACGGATACTGTAAAAATGACATTGCGGCTTGTAGCCTTAAATTCTCTAAGAACTTGGAAACATAAAGTTGAGCATGCTACGACGAGGACGCTAAAGAAAAAGCAACACTGCAAATAAATTAAGATCTTTGTGTTCCCAATGGGAGGGCACCTTCGTACAGGACCACATGGTGAGCGGATTAATTTTACATTTATGTATAGCAGCTTGCTGAGGTGGGCTGCAGGCGCTCACCTGCACACACACACGCACACACACAGACACACACACAGTACATCACAAGAACTGCTGAAAAACAGAGTCAGGTCTCCAAGGTTAAAGAGACTGGGGGGTGCTGATGTCTTTGATGAGGTTGGCAATCCAGTAATCTCTACTGAAGCCCAGACCCATTAAACAGCATGTTGATGAGAACGTTGGCACATTAAAGCACGTCAGGACAGGTGCATCAAAATAGCAACACGACTAGCAGGACTGAAGATGCTTTTGGAAAGCAAAGGAATGTTACAGCGTATAAGAAATGTGTGCAAGTGTGCGCATTCCTTTATGTATTTGTTTTAGCATTTTGTTAGTGCAAAGTCAATGACTCCTTCAAAATAGAAATCCTTTTAGCGTTTACTGGTACCTGAAAAAAACTGAGCTTGACTGGCTTTAACAGTAAAAGGATGGAACTGAAATGAATGTAATTGGCTTTGAATCTGTCCATATGATTGGATTTGCTTGAATCATATTTCTGTATAGAAACTGGATATGTTTTTCTTGTATAGTCTTGAGACAGCTGGGAATCTGCACAATATGAGCTGAGTAAATTAGAGTGAATTAATGCTCAATGCAAGAAAACCTGTTAATTGTAAAAAATTAAAAAATGCAGAGGGCCAGTATAATTCTGTATGAAATGAGTTTGAAAACAGCTCGCCAAAACAATTTTACTCCAAGTGTGACACTGCTGGAGTTCCACTAATGAAGTAAGCTTACTAATTGGAGGAGGGAGGCACACAGCTGAAGTAGATCCACTCTACCACCCTGTCTTTGTACCCATAAACCTCAAGAACGGGGGATTACCAAAGCCCTTATTACGCCAACCTTTATCCTCTTGCATCTGTGCTTTGTCTTTTTCATGTTATTAGAGAGATATTTCACAGCCAAATGGCCAGATGACTAATCTAATCATTTGCCCAAGTCTTATTTCTTATTTTCCAACAGTAAAAGAATAAAACTCTCCCTAAGCCACAGCAGAGAAGTTGCTGCACTCTGTGTTGACTTTATGTCTGGAGGATTATTATACTCACAAATGGATAATAAAATGATTAATTAAATATAGCCTCCCATTTCCACTATACTGCAGCGGGACTTTTGGCTCGGGGCTGATCAGATGCACATTTGCAGAGTAAGGCATGTGTTATGTGTAGCTGCGTGCACGTGTGCATGCACATGCAACATGTGTAGCAGTCTGCCATCATAACCTAATTATTGTAGCGGCTTAACAACAGCAATTAGCACATTTCCATCAGACGACACTAATTTGTGAATTCCATTCCAGCACCGTTTAGGACGAGCGCAGTGCAAGAGGGAGAGACTTAATTCACTGCCGAGCTAAAGGCAAAGCTAAATCCATATCTATAGAGCTGTGAAAATTGCTTATGGTAATTCCAGTTATTGTAAAACTAGGCTGACGCTTTAATGAAATTTCAAATTTTAATCATTTGTTTTTTGTATAGTCCACACAGTTTGTCCCCTTCGGGAGCCATTGTTTCTTCAACCCAACATGATTCCTCTCCCGGCTTCCCTCAAAGACAAATGAAATTGTTCTATCAAATAAGAGTTCCCACTCTGAGGGAGAAGAGAATCAAATTTTTTTTAAAGATCTTAAGTGAACCTTTATACAATGCATATCCTTACAGCAGATTTCAAGAAATAAATTATGACGAGTGCTACATAATATCAGAAAAAGGGGCAATTGGGAAATTATTATTGATGATGAAATCAAATGTGATAATTCTGTCTTTTCCCCCTTAGCATTTTTTTCCATAATGATTAATCTTCTACTCAAACACTTTGATGTTTTTGCTCCAGTGTTGGCTTAGTTCAAGCCTTCCTTTTATTCTCCATTAGGTTTGGGATTGACTGTTGTACTTGATACAATACTTGAAGATTTATGCTTTCTTGAAAATTCATGCCTTAATACTTTGCCAATGCTCACATCCTGTGCTGTTGCAGTTTATGATGTTTGGTTAAACTTAATTTATCAAAACATATCTAATTGGCTTCTGAGTTGTTTGTGTTATTATCACACAAGCCAAGTTGTGACACTAAATATTTATCAAACTGGACAAATTAATTTTTGGCATGCACAGTGTGAATGTATGGCCCTTAAAATATGTCTGAAATCTTATTTCCAAGCAGCTGTTTGTGTTTGTGATATAGCAAATAATACAATAACTTTAATTAAATGTGTTCTGTATCGCTAATTAGAGTCAATATTGTCTAACAATTTATTTCTTCTATCTTTCCTAATTTACTCCTTCCATCCTTTCAAGTAATTTCTTTCTTTTCAATGCATCTACAATCAACAAAGACCCAAACACTGTGGGTTTCCCATAAAATCTTCAAATAAATTATTTTACTTCAGTAATACTTTTGTCGTAGAGATGCATTGATGATACATCCTGAAAATAGTGACTGGCTTAATGATGAAACATTATTTTCATCATTAGTCAGCCTGCCGTGGGATGTAAGTACAAATAAATAAGCTCTGGTGTGACCATGACAATTTAGACAGGCAGCACATGTCAGTCATGATCAGTTACTGATAGGAAATAAATTTAAATGCTATTTAAATATCACAACAATCACCCAATATTTAACAATGACAAAGATTTACTAACTTCAAGCTGAAAGTGTGAAGCTGCTCAGACAGCAAGAGTGCCTGCCCTAATTTCTGATTATTCAGGTAATGATTATGTGACCAGCTGGGGACTCTCAGTGGTCATCTATAGATCATTACATTTTCAGCCCAAAAATTGTAAAACACTCAACAAAGAATAGAAAACACCTTTCATCCCGATATACATGTGATATTCAGAATGAGGTTAGATCCATGAGGGCATGCAATTTGTGAACATCATGTCGCTTGACTTTTCACAAAAATGCTTTGAGAATTTTTATTTTTAGACCCAAATGGGGATTTTTTTTTATATAAATATGCAAACATAAGTGGCAAGATAAGAAAAAGTGTGACATCAATTCAAAAGTGGGATGTTTTAGCAATCTTTGTGCACACAAGTGAATCAGAAAAAACATCCCCCTCTCTTTTTCATCCCCCTAATTTCTTCCTCCCCCAGCCTCCATCACCCTGCATCCCTTACTTCTTACGCAGAGATGCATGTTGAGTGATAGGCCTGCGGATGAGTCTGGACAGTGCGTCTGAAGCCCTGGTTTTTAATAGGGTTCTGTTCCCAGTAATTATGCTGACACAATTTGATCAGTGCGGGGCTAAGTATCTTCATCTGAGGGAGATCGGGGGGAATTAACGCTGATGTAATAAGGACAATTTGTCACTATTAAGACGGAGGTGTTGACAGGCACTGGTGTTGTCAGGGCAACTGATGGTGCTCTCCCCTGTTACAGTACGCATTCTGCTGCATCCGGCGGGCAGAGTTGTCAGCCACCCCCCCTCACTAATCGATTCTTTAGGTTGCCTTGCAAAGGAAAATGCACACATTCTGGGACAAAGTGAAATACACAGAGAATATAATAAAGACAGACTGCACCTGGAAGTGATCCAATGCACAATGACATGCGAGCCCACACTCCCAAACATTCAAGGATAACCCACCTACACAGCCGTGCACACAAAAACTATAACAACGCACAGAGAAAGACGTGCTCTGCTCAAAAGATTCAGCAAATTAATCTAACGACTGTGTATCTTCTTCACCTCCAGCACTCAGTCTGTAGACACAGAGCTCGATCGTACCAAAGAACCACTGAAAATCATTAGTCTGCAAGAGTGCAAGGTAGGAGGAATAAAAAAATTTACTAACGAGACACAAGTTCAGACCTTACTCATTGCCGAGGGGGCCAGCCAATACCAGTGTCTTCTTACCTTAATCTCTCTTCTGAGCCATTTTTTTAAATTGAATTCACCATGCAGGGAGGAGCAAACTATGACGCTTCAACATGCTTCTAACCTCTAAAGCATCTTAAGTCAATGTTTAAAATGCACTCATTACAATTAAAACAGTTTTCACATCCAACTTCTGTATCACTGGATGAATTCAGATGTTGTTCTGCACTCATTTCAATCTGTTTATCGATTGGTTCATGGAGAAAAGGTAGAATGTTGCACGTACTGGACAGTTGTTCATAATATATAGGCCCAGATGTAACCCTTCATTACACTTCCTTTGTGTTGTTCCATTACATCACAATTTGTAAAATACCAGTAAAACACATAGAAAATTTAAGGTGTAATGTGTCAAAATGTGAAAACATTCAGAAGGTATCAATACTTTTGTAAGGCAGTGTATGTTAACTTTGAAGTTAATAGAGGAGAAAATAATTTGATCTACAGACTACAGAGCAGAATCAGAGTTGAATAGTATCACCTCTTCACTTCCACCCATTCAGCTCCCCTGGGCCTTTCTCCTTCTAGTGTTGAGGTTCAATGTGGAGGTTGAGCCTTTCTTTACACTTGTATTAAAGTTAAAGGGGTTGGTACCAGGTAAAGTACCTCTTTTTTTCAAAAGAAAAAAAAGTACAAGTTCAGATCAAATATAGGTCAATATATTTAATATATTGCCAATATATTTGGCAATATATTTGGCAATATCCAATGCCAAAACTTTAGGCAAATAAACACTTCCAGAAAGAAGACAATGTGACGATACTGGTTCTATCTGCTTTGTGTGTAAGATTTCACTTTTATGATAAAAAAAACGAGTCAGAGAGTACAGAGAAAGCTAGTGTTCCCCATCAGCTACTCCATCTGAAGCATCATCTTTGTGAAGGAGACACACTCCAGTCAAAGATTTCTGTCAAGTCACGTTGTCACGGGGGTTGAGATAAAACTCTGTGACATGTGACATTAACCAGAGGTCACATGTAGAATACTGCCACAGCGGGAGAGGCTCTTGAGTCGTACAGTGATCCTCCAATAGTGTGGCAACTTTTGTAGCCAAACAGGAAGTGAGCTGTGTTGCTCCATTTCTCCGTTGGGCGCTGTTGTGACATAATCACCTCTGGCAACTCAAATCTGGATTTGGACAGCGAGCTCTCACGATGATGAAAAATGTTAGGTTGCTTCATTTGACAGGGGGCTTGTTAGCAGTCGGAAAGCCATGTTCATCTGGGAATGTGACAAGGGAAAGATGCTGTGGACTGCAGAAGATAGGGAGCAACAGCACGGATAAGGACTGAGCTCTCATTGGATGCTATCAGCTAGGGCATCTGTTATTTTGGAGCCTGAGACATAGACACACACGCACACACACACACACACACACACACACACACACACACACACACACATACACAAACATTTGCTTGATATGCTGTGATGTACAATATTCAGGCATTGTCTTGGCAGGCATTTTCTCCTTGTGTGTGTGTGTGTCTGAGGCTCAGTCAGCACTTCCACAGTTTGCTGTCCAGCTGACGTCAGGATGGCAATAGCTACTGTACCAAACAGCCAGGCAACCTCCATCTGCAGTCCCATGATGGCTTTGTGTCTACGCACCCATATGGTCATGTCCTTCTGTTTTCGTCTCTTGTTGTTGATATTAGCTGCTATGTTCTTCCCTTTATTCCTAGATCATCTCTGCCTCCACAACAGTTTTATCATCCACATTTTTTGTCCTTTAATGTCCTCTTCTTTTACGGAATATACTCTCTCTGTGCTTTCGTCTTTTACCTCTTGTTATTCTCTCCCTACGTCTTCCTCTTTCGCTCTGTCTCTCCTCATCTGTCTCCATCCCTCACCCTCTTCTCAGCAAGCATCCCTTCCTCTCTCCTTCCTCCCACTTTCAAAGCGAACACTGCCTCTCCTTGTCTACAGTCAAAGACTCTCCTCTGTCCTCTATGCACTGTGTTGGAAAGCCACTGCAGGCCTGCCACTCAGTATGCACAGTGGCCACGTGGCCTGACAATGGCTCATTTCAACCTCAATTTCCCCCGAAATGAATGGGAGTGCACCCCAGTGCACGCAGCGCGCCTTTTAATTGGCCTAAGTTAGATTCAAACCATTAAACCACTGATGTCGACACATCTTGGCCGCACCCATTGCTCCCCCCACCTCCACAGCCCAATTCACACAGACACAGACACGCGCGCGCACACACACACACACACACGCTCTTTCCTTCTTTGGCTGCCAGAACATAAACGTCTTATCTCCTGGCCCTAACCGAACAGGGAGCTTGAATATTCAGCAGTTCCCATCTCCGTTTCAGCAGACAACAGTAGGCACATGCACACAACTGCCAGTACACATGCAAACACAGCAACACAAGCAGTAAAAGCACAAAGATATATAAATACACACATGCGCATACACAAACAGGGCCTTTCCCCAGCACCCGCTGTCTCAAAATGGGTATTGTTTACGCTTTGCTGAGTTTGGCTCATTTGTCACTTTACCTTCATTTGCTCCGGTATGAACAATGTATTTCTGAGAGTTATTGATTAAAATCCAAGGTGGGTCCATAGATGCACACTGTGTAGTTATTAAGCTTGTTCTGTGGGCTAGCGATGGACTCATTTTCATTGTAGAATACCTAAGTCTTACCTGAATCAATCAAAGGAAAGCATGAAACAAGGATTTTACTGTGATGGATTAACAGAAACTACTGCACAACTCTGAAGTGAAAACATACGAGGTTTTCTTCTTTTTTTTTTACAGAAACTTGTAGTGAACATTTAGATTCACTCACCCAGAATTTATACTTTGTTGAGCCAATCTTAGCTGCAAATAGAGCAGTAAGTCTTTTGGGACATATCTCTACAAGCTTTGTTCATCTAGACAGAAATTCTTGCCCATTCCTTTATGCTGATAACAAAGGCTCAGACAAACCTCTCAATTGGGTTTGGTCTTTGACTGGCTCATTGCATGGAATATACAAAAAAAAAAAGGAAGCAAAACTCATTCGGGCCACCAGCCAGTTCTGTCTGGCACAGACCAGCATTTCAGGAAACCTTTTCAACCTCCTGATGGCAAACCCTCCAATGAACAAGCTCCTCCTGACAGGACCGATTTCCTGAGGCTCAGAAAATAGACTTTAGTTTATAGATCACTGAATGGTTTAGCACTAAAATATATTAAATATCTATTGATATTGTATCAAACTTCCACTCCACTCAGATCTTCTGAGTAAGTTAACAAACAGGTTTGTAGCCTGGATTTAAAGGAACTCAGTGTTTCTGCAGTTTTCAATTTTCTGGACGTTTTTTCCAGATTAGTGAAGCATAAAAACTGAATGTTGCTTCTCCACGTTTGGTTCTGGTTCTGGAGAAGTATTAGAGTTGCATTGATTGACAATAATTGGAATACAGATTAGTTCTAGTTTTCATTCCAACATTTTATGAAGATTTTTTTTTTTTTTACCATTTTGATGCTGATATTTGAGAAAATCTAAGGTTTGTTGCTTGTTTGCTGATTTATGTTGTCATCATGTAAAGTACCTTGAAGTACCTGCTGCTATACAAATAAACTTGCCATACCCATCTACTGTTAAACTTCATCTTCATTTGTTCAAAAATGCTCTCTAACAAACTTCTGAGGCCTTCACAGAACAGCTTGGCTTAGTTTGAGAGCATTTTACACAAATGTGTTTAATAATTGCTGAATGTCAATGCCGGATTTCATTAAACTAACTACAGTATTATAGAAAAAGACTCAGATTATTTTTGTGTAAAGCTTGAAAACTATTCATCTTTCTTAATCTCGTTCAAAAAATGAAATTTTGTTTCTATCTCATAAAATAGAAATGTGAAACAGCTCAATATTTCACAGTATATCTTAACATAATAATGTTTTCTCATAAGAAAATAAATAAAAATGCTGCGATCAACAATGTTGCTTAGCAATTGATCTTTTGATTCAGCCTCTGGCTTTATCAACTGATCAGAAACCAGACTAGAACAAAGTGTTTTAATTACATCCTGGAAAACACAAACTAATACGAAAAGTTAACGTAATTAACAAAGAACGATTCAGTGAAACGTAGAATGACCTGCCTTTCAAGCTTTCCCAGATATAAACGTGGTTAAAGGATATGATCAGTCAGAAGTTGAATTGGGAGCAGATTAATCAGCGTGGCCCTGTGGCATTGGGGGACAAGCTGTGGTCTAATTCAGGAAAGGGCAGGGAACCAGGTGTGTTTCATCTCACAGCCTGAACCAACCAAAACAAGCCCAGCCCGCGCTCTGCGCCAGCACCCCTTTGAAATATTTCACTCCAAATTCACAATAGCCCAATCTCCCCATGGATGTTGTCAGAGATGAAAGAGGTAGCATGCTCTGGTGCTCTGTCCGCACCGCACTCTCTTTCTCTTTCTCTCCCTGCTCATTCTCTCTGGAACAGAGAGGGGAAAAAAGAAAGCGAATACTCAAGTAGCTCCTGCACTCTTCCAACCATTTAACTCCACCTGCTTTGATCTCCATAGCATGCTGCAGTCATAGTAACGGATCAAAATCTCAGTACCTTCATATCTGACGCTTTTCTCCCTCTTTTGCTATTAGTTTGACTTGTACACGTTTATTTGCTTGTCTAAACCATCCCTCTCCTCTCCCGTTCTCCCTCTGTGCGTTTGTACTTCTCTTAGCCTCCAGTTGCTGGGAGGGTTTTCCTCCTCGTTTGACTCGTTAGTGCGAGGCAGCCGGCAGGATCAATTATGGGAGAATGTGAGCTCGCGTCTCTGTATCATTACCCAGCAAAAACTATATTAGTTCAGTCTGAGGGGAACACATAGGCAGAAGACAGTCGGATTATTATAGCAGCCTGCTGCTGTTGCTGCTCTTAAGGCAGCATCTGCATCAGATCACGAGCCAGTATTTCCCTGTTTCACTCCTCTGTTATCTTCTGAGGCAGAGAGGGTAAAATGTTCACTTTGATCACAATCAAACCTTCCTTCAACTGATACTAAAGGCCAGGAAATCTTCCATGACAGAGTCGTTACTGGAATAATTTGGGGGTTACACTGCATTCGAATTCTTGTATTTGATCCTTTTCAGGGGAATGTTTAAATTTGTTTTTGTTTCACTATAAGCCGTCCAAGCATGTTACCCAAACTTAAGGTATGAACTAAAGTAGCGTCGCCAGTCTTCTATTTGTAACCATAGAAAATGAATATTAGCAAAAGGCTAACAATCCTTTTGCTATATGCAATATTAAAAAATTGACACACTTTACTTGATGTAAAACAAAATTGTCTCTCTCTGAAAAAGAACATTTTATTTTATTTATTCTATCTTGTGTACAAAACTTACTGATCATCAGAACTGATATTATGGGTAATTACCATAATAATTTTTTTTAAAGAAACTGTGGAATATGGCAAAAATCAAATCTCTGATTATTTTCTTTTAAGAAATGTTCACCATAAATCAAAGTTGTGCATCTGCCTTGCTATAAGTAAATAATTTTTCAGCATATTCATCTGCATCTGACACTAGCAGAAAAAATGACATCTGCAGCTCAGCAAGGCTTTCACCGATATTTTGAACATGTCAAATTTCCTTGACATATGAACCTTAAACTTCAACAGGCAAGAATTACTGATGCAGGAATATACAATCTACTGTACAAGCTACATAAATGTCACAGTAATAATCTAATAACAATGTTGCCTGATCTATTGTAAGCCTATGTTATTCAAACACTCTGTCTGCACTGACGAAGGTTGACTCGTCTCAGCATTCCAAATGCTTGTTGAAGCTGCCGTGACTTGGCCGTCCAAAAGTTTTTCTTTCAATTTTGCTAATAATAAAATCATGTGACCACTTAAGAGACTGTTTTATTGACCTTTGGAGTTTTCACTCCAAGATGGTCAAGGGATCATCCTTGGGCATTTATAAAACTATTATTTTACATTTTTAGCTTTTTATTTTTATGAAAGGAGGTGGAATTTGAATATCTTTTTAGTCCTGCCATATTTTTGTTGATTAGTAAACCCTCCCCCATTTTTTTTCACTTTAGCATAGCATACTGATCACAATGCTGATAAAATATTATTAAAAGTAGAACATATTGTTTAAAAAATTTAAAAAGCTTTAGAAAACTTGTTAAAAAGTAACAAGAAGGCCTAATGTTAAAGGCAAATATAGAAAAAAATACTTATACTCATCCATCAAACATTTTTGTTTTGTTTTCAGGGCTCAACATAGAACTTCTGTCAATACTCTTAGCTTTATGTACTTGTCTTGCTTATTCCCTGAACCGTAAGGTAACGATAACAAAGAAAAACATAAGCATAATATTAAAAAAAATCAATGCTACACATACAGAGGACTTTTCAGAATTTCTTCACACTCAGCCCTTCATGTCTGCCTCGCATTTCTTATCCATCTCATCAACTTCTAACTGTATTTTTTTTTCTGTTTCATTTTGAAGTGTTTTATTTACCTTCAGTAGTTTCTGTCTGTGTAGTTCTTTTCCATTTTCCACAGCTCAGTCTGAATTTTCATCTTTCTTTTCTTTGAGCTTTATTCTTTTACCTCTCGCCTTTCTGTGAAACGTCAGGCTCTGGGGAGTAATCCAGCCTTCCAGACAGCTCCACATCAACATCTGTCTGGAAAAAGCTGCACAATCTCCCCCATTTTCTTCCATCTGCCTCCTGTCCTGCGCCTTTGTCTTCTTTCTCTCTGCTTCTCTAAGCTCATCTGAATTTAAAGAGTGGGCACCGGCTGATGTGGTCTGTCACTGATGTCAGATTGTGGCACAAATTACCTCTATTTGATGGGTAATGGGAGCTATTTAGTGTCAACTAATGCCTGACTGCTGAACAAGAAAAGAGTGGTTTTACTTAAGAACAAACTACTGTAAAATCTCACTGAAAGAAGATTTACCACATCATCAGGCCACAACTAAAGTGTTTCTTTGGCTGTAGCAAAATAATCAGTAGAAAACCTTTTTAAATGAAGTTGTAATGCTTCTTGATCAAATTATGTGGGAGACATATAACCAAGCACAGAGTTGCTTTGTTTAAACCAACCTTTGTAGCATAAAAGAGACTGTTAACCTAGAGTAATATTTGAAGAAATGAATATGACTAACTAAACTAAAAACAATTGCATTTACTCAACATGGATGGGCTCTGATCTCAGTATTTCTGCAAATGACTGCTTAGTTTATAAGAATTTGTTCAAATAGATAACAGATGTTCATTCATGTCTTTCTTACAGTTTAATTCATAATCATTCATATAGCGAACACAAAATTATTGAAGCTTGCTGTTCCAGTGCGATTTGCTATTATGGCCGTTAAGCCCCCTCTTTTTATTTTAGAAATTTAGAGTTTTAGCTTCAGAGACTATGTAAAGGTTTCTCTTAAATTAAAAACAAATCAATGAAAGGTGAATTTATGTCAGTAATTTTACCGTAAAATGCAAACTCATGTTTTTTTTACTGAGACTCGTTGCAGAGAGTGGTATATATAAATTGTCTGAACAAATCATTTTAAATTAACCAAATACAGTTTTCATACAACAAGAAAAGGTATAAATTAATTATCTTAAGAAAATTGGCAATCAAAGTCATGCCTCAGCTTTAAGTAACAATAGATCACTGGAAAGATGCTGACTGTTTGCACAGTGAGTGCTGCAACTCAGCATGAGAAGTTGAGTGGAAGGAAAAATGGTGGCAGAAAATGGTGCACAAGTAACAAGAATACCATCAGCATTTAGAGGATTGCGAAGCAAAACCCATTAAAGAGTTTGAATGAGATTCTATAATGAATGATGAATCTATACCAGGTTTACTTTTGAATTCAACTACGTAAATAAAGTTTTGGATGATGTATTTTGTTGTGATGAACGTGTAAATATTAACCGGCTTCTTGTCTTGGCTTAGCTTAAGAGACAGAACTGTTTCCACAGGGTTTGTTTTATCATGCTCCATGGTATTGTAGGTTTTTCCTAATAGTTTTATGTAATGGTCTGCAGGGGGGCTTGATGACTGACGCCTTGGATAATAAACCGGAGGTGTAGATTGCAGAAAAAAAGGAGATTTTGTTTAAAAAAACATGCCCCACGTGTCTTTATTTTTAGATATACTGCACAATATCAGTGTTAAATGCTACATCTGTTTCATTGAGAATTTGTTTCTATCATCTTCATACAAATATTCTTAAAAGATGAGTAAAGTAAAGTCAGACAGTGTCTTTTGCTGTAGCTCTGGTACAATAATGTTAGCACAGAAATGCTGCTAACCTCCTGCTGAGTTTTGTGCAGCTGGCCAAATAATGCATTATTCAATGTTGGGGATCATCTGGGGAACAAAGCAAATAATGGCCAGTTTTTTCTATAGAGGGCAACACATAAAATTGTAATTTAAAAAAAATGCCAGAATTAAATCTGAAATTAAACATCTGGTTTGGCATAAATAACACTATTAACACTTTATACATAATCTGAACATTTATAAATATTTGGCACTGAAAGTTTAAGTTGTTTTTCTAAGCAGTGAATCTTTAGTTTATGTACACAACAAATAA
>CAEGAF010194433.1:0-10435 GCA_903067075.1 Micropoecilia bifurca
TTTTTGTCTAAATTAAGGTGAATTCATGGTTCCTTTTTCCACATAATGTAACAGTAGTGTTTATGATAAAAAATAAAGAAATAATAATTATGTGATCGGTATCGGGGATCGGAATCGGCGATCGGCCCTCAGGATCGGCAGAAAAAACCTGATCGGCACATCCCTACCTATCACACATGACATTTTGTACCCAGATGGACATGAACATTAAAAATGACATGCAATGAAACATTCAGTTACCATTAATTAAATAATGGGGAAAAAATGATAAATTGCATTATCTAATATAAGTGAATAAGCAAAAAAAGAAAGGGTTGTTTTTCTGGATAACCAAATACATAAAGCCATATAATTAATATTTAAGCTAAGCAAATGCATAACAGCAAAAACAGCAGATATTACACCATCAGTTCAATTAATTCAACCCAAATCTATGAAACAGTCACAAAATGTCAGCAAAATCACTCTGTCCCTCTAAAATCTTTCAGAAAAATTGCAAAAATCGTTCATCGAATATTTTGATATATATTGTGAGCAGAGTACTGAATCATATTGCATTGTGAGATTAGTTTATCGCTACAGCCTTCTTGTCGAGTAGGAACAAAAGTGGTGATCTTAGTCTTTAAAAAGGAGGAGTACTTTTGAGCTGACAAATTTGGCCCCCATTTCAAAATGTTTGCACACCCCAGCTCTAAAGAAAGTAAATTTAAAAATTAAAAATCACACTTAAATTTGAATTTTCCATTAGAAGTGTGCTTTTTGCTGAAAACAGTCGCTAATATTTGATATATGGGGGTAAATAGAGGTTTAATGCTGCTTACTGCTGCTTTTGTGTTTTATAGGAAGCCGTCAGCTCGTCAAACAGAGGACAGTTCATCTCCATCAGCGTCTTCAGGACGTTGTAGATCAAAGCCACGATTGTCCTGAAACAGAAAAAAACAATCAAGAGCTTCAGGAAGACGGTCCACAAACATCTCATGCTGGTGGTTTTTACAATTTTACAGCTTTTTAATCCTCTCACATATTCTTGTGTAAACCAAAGTAAACATTGCAGATTTTTAAACTGGATTTAACTTTTAAAATGGATTTTACTATTATATTAAGCTTTAAAGAATTTAAGTTTTTCTTTGGACTTTTGCTGCCTATATTCACTCAGCCAGTCCTGTTCAAGTTAATCTGGTTAACACGAATGATGAAAGAAATAAAGAGAAAACAATTAAATTGATATAATTGCATCTTAAAAGTATTTTTTAGTCTTGGTATTATTACACCACAAGAGCAATTGACCAAAGAGACAATATTTTCTTAAGGACATGACGTATGTGTATGTATACACATTCAAACACGCCTCTATTATTTTTCTGAAAGTCAGAAAGTGTATGAAGAAAACAGAAACTTGTGCTAAATTATCTGTGGCGAACATAATGGTGCCATCTGTCAGTCTGTTTAAACTGTATGCATATAAACACAGATTCAAAAACAGACCGCATGAAAGCTTATCTTTATGATTACTCAAAATTAAGTTTAAATAAAAATGCCAATTTCTTTTATTTTATTTGCATAAGCTAGTTGTTTAAACAGTCCCTGCCCTTCTAAACAGATTATTTTTGCGCCTCGTACAGCGACGATACGTACTGGTTCCAGTGCTCTTTAGAGATTTTGTACAAGCTGCTGAACATGATGGGAAGGATCTTATCGATGTTCTCCTCGATGAGGCTGAGGATGTACTCGTTGTTCCAGTAGTACAGCGCCCGCTCTGCTACCTGTCAGGATGCACAGAGGGAACTTCAGAAAAAACAAAACTGCCATAAAGAAAGTCAAACAGAAGCTGTTTTAGGTAAAGATGGAGAAGAAGATGCATTACAGATGGAAGAAAATGCTGCATAAAGATAATTTCTGCTACTTGTTGGCACTTTCAGTCAAATTAATCTTTTTTTGTAATCTAAAATGAGTTTCAAATATCAACAAATCAAAGTTCACGACATTAAAAACTGCTAATAGAAAGCTTTTGAGTCCATTAGTCTCCACTTTATTAAAGGTCTAAATTTAATTGGAAAACAAACATTTTTACACTCAACACTGAACACGTAATGAAGCATCTAATGATGAAAGCCAGTTTTTGTCAGGGAAGGTCAAACAATAAAAGACATTTGAGAAGCTAAATAGTGAATGCTAAAATCATCCACAACCCTTTTATTTATAACAATTAGTAATAATGGCACCTATAGCTCCACCTTCTTCAAGGAAGCAGAGTCTGCTTATGTAAAACGGGTCAATTTTTCCAAAACTGTTCCTAAAAACTCAAATTAATCTGGAAAATCTTTAATGTGTATTTATGTAGTAAAATACTATTATAGATTTACATCAAATGTTACTATAAGTCATTTGTGACTTTAAGAAATAATAATAATAAAAAAGTCAAACATTGTCACACCTTCTCCAGTGATCCGGTAATTAGCCACATCTTTAGAAGTTTTCCTATTTCTGCCATTAAGAGAGCTAATCAACCTTTGCTACGTTCCTCACCAACATTTATGGTCTCATTTACCTGAGGGTAATTTCTCTACTTTGTGCTCAGTAATTACAAGTTTCTTTTTTTCTTCTCATCCTTACAGGTAAAAAAAAGTTCTTCTTCAAGAACAGGTGAGACTATATCTGGAAATAAATGCAAGGCTGTTTTGGCACTGACTGAGACAATTTGAGACTTTTCTTTCAATAACTAGGCAGGTTTTCTGGCAGCATACCATTTCTGAAAAACAAGCATCTTTAAAACAAAATACATTTATTGAGCAAATTCTCTCTTGTTTCTGGCTATGTTTGTCTATGGTTTAACCAGCGTTGCAAAAAAAAACTGAAGCAACTAATTTGTAGAAATGAAAGTACAAATTAGTCTAGTCTAAAAGGTCTAGAAATAAAGTTTTTTGTTGTCCACACTTGTTTAGAACTGAAATAAATCAAACTTGAAGCATTCAGCAAAAAGGAACTTCTATAAACTGATGCAAATCTGCAAAAATATCACATTTCTTCAGTTAATTTAATGATATGCACAAAGGTCTGAGGAAAGTACAATTGGCTGAAGATATTAATGGAAGCATATCTGTTTTTAGTTCCATCTGACTAAAAACAGGTTGATTTAAATGAACAGTAAACTCTATATTAATAAAAAGTTTCAGTGTTTAGTCTCTGTGTAAAAGTGCATCTGTTCTTTTGTTATGTTATGATGTTTTACTGTTAACTAAAATCTTTTAGGGTTTAAAAAAATCCTTCCTTACATCTGTGTATTTTGAACTTACCTGAAAATGTGGGTTGGACACACATTTAGCAATCTGCTTGAATAATGGCTCTTGGATCTTTTTAAACTGCGACGGTTCGATGACATCCAGGATCTCCTCTATTTCGCCCAGGAACATCACCTGAGTGGGAAGGTGAAAATTACAATTAGCACCATATAACAGACAGAGCCAGCTGAAAACTGAACAAAGAGACAAAGAATACCTCTTTTTGGCTGCAGGTTTTAGGCCAGAACTTCAACAGGCCGCGGATCACCTATAGAGACATCAGAAATTCTGTTTCACGCTCGTTCATGTGGGCGGTTTCTAATAACCACTATAAAATATTTCGCTGCGGCAGACTAATCTAGTGCAGCGAGCTTTGAGTGGGAGGAAGGATAAAAACGGTACCGGCTCGGTAAGAGATGGATCTTTCTCCAGGAACTGAACCACACAGTAAGCCAGCTGAAGTACAGAAAACAAAAATAAACAAACATGCATTTTCATTTCCAAGCCACTAGAAGGTGCTGCAATACAGAGATCAGAATTTTTTGTTTTCTACCTGTGCATGGAAAAGGGACAATGCTTTAGCTGTGTGCAACGGGACGAGCACCTTCATCAGGAACTGCTTGTGCTCTACTTTCAGAGGCAACGCGAAACCGTTGATGATACTGCAAACAAAAAACAAACCTCGCTAGATTACAGAAAACACAAAGGAATCCCATCAGCAGAACGGCTGTTTTCCAAACAGCACGCTCTGAAATACTGATCTCATTCTGCTCATGCCTGCAAACCAGATCAGGACACGATCAAATGTACCACGATGTACAGAGACAGTTTAAATCAGCATAATCAGTTTTATTTGTGGCAAAGAAAAGCCCAAAAACCTTTCATTTTAATCTTTCCTCACCTTCCGAGGATCTCCAGCAGTTCGGCCACACCATTAAAGTGTTCGGTTTCATAAATGAACCTGGGGGAAAAAAAAGAAAAAAAATTACATTATTAAAACATAAAACTTTAAAACTGGAGCAGATTAATCAAATTACTTGAATCTGGGTGAATTTAAAAATACTGTTGAAATGACTAACATACAGAATAAATAAGTGAAAACTTTATAAACTCCAGGCTTCCTGAAAGCAATATATAGTTTAGGAAAAACATGAACAACGTGAGCTTCAGAAAAACTACAAGTATTTGAGGATTTAAGGCAGCAGAAAAGAGGCTCTCTTTTAAGTTATAAGAAACCAAACTTAATTTTCCTCCAAAAACTAAACCAAGAGAGAAAAAAAATACAATGGAAACAAATAATTTATAGATTTAATTACACATGAACAAGTTCAGGAACAGGAAAAAAAAGACTGCAACTTTAACAAAGGCCCTTCTATTGTCCTCTATTTTGACTTATTTTCTGAACAAACTGCACTGGGAGTGTCATCATACATGAAAGTCCCTCCTACTCTACAATAATAAACTGATAGATAAAACAATTTCTAAGGTCTCAAACACAGCTGGTTTTATTTGAAATAAGAGATGCATCTTACAGTAGGACAACGTTTAAGGACCATATTGCTCATAAAAATGCAATTTTATGACTGTAACTGTTATCTTTGGTACTTTAGCCATCCAACAACAAAACCTGTGCACAAAGATACAATTTAAATCTCTTTTTTGCTCAAATATCTTAAAATGGTTCTTACGTTAGATTGAAAATGGTTGAAATAGCAGCTGTAGTAAAAAAAAAAAAAAGAGTTGAAAACTATCGACGTTACTTTAAAAAATTATAGAAATATCTGTATCCTTGGGAGGGAAATATTAGGAAACGAGGGCCAGCTCAAAACGTTTGCACAGTAATATCCCTATGAAAAAGCAAATCCGAATCAGGCATCACCACCACAAAGAGACAAACAAAACTAATCAATGAGCTATACATAATTCACCTTCACCTGTTTGATAAAGCATTTCCATCTGTCTGCTATGTACAGAGCCTGACAACTGTGGCCCTATTTTTATCATCCGTGGCAGATGGCCAACGCCGGGGCCACCCGTTTTGCCACCTTGCCTGTTGGAAACGACATCAAGCTTTCCCTGCCTCAATCATCCAAAGCTCATCGTCACACAGCAACGGCAGCAATAAAGCCGCAGAGAACTGCTGGGAGAAATAAGTGATGCTTCTCACTCACAGCTTCGAGTCTCCTTAGTAATCAGGAGGGAATCTGAGCTGCTGGATGAAAATTAATGAGTTATGCTCATTGCAGCAAACTACACCTGGATTAAAAGAAACAAAAGGCTTTCTGGGTAAAGTCAGAGATTTAGCAGACATTTTTAAACCAACTTTTCCCTTTTGCAATTATCCTTTGATAAATGATAAATAAAACTTTTATTCTCTGGAATGTATTCCACACAAATTAACCTGTCCATATTTCTATGCAGCATTTATCAGCGAAAGACATGCTTCCCTGCTAATAATTAACTCACTTCAAGAAGATGTTGTTGATCTGCTTCCTGATGAAGGCTCTCAAGCCCAGGAATTTTCCGTAAATCCGATGGAGAATAGTCTTCAGGATGTCCCGCTCCCTCGGGTCCTCGCTGTCAAACAGCTCCAGCAGCTGCAGAACGAAGAAGAAGAAGAATCTTATTATCAAAACCTCATTGACTTATTAGCAAATGTCAGGAAAAAAGGTAATCTATTCGAGTTTTGTTTTTAAGGAAAACCTTCAGTTTGTTTGAGAAGCCAACAGAAACATCCTCCATCATCAGGCGAGCTAAAAACAGACATTACATTTTATGTAATGGTCATTGCTGTTCTTTATGACTCAAATACACTCCCTTTACTACACGTGTAGCTCATATAACAACAACTCTTGTTGGATAGACCACGTCATCTCGCCAAGTTCCAAATATCCTAAAAATGCATTGGATTACTAACTGTGATGCAGCCAAGTGGTGACTGTTTCCAGACAAAGTATGAATAATCAAGCTGTTTTACCAGAAACTCACACTTTACTTCCCATGCACACAGTACATGTGCCTGAGCGCTCAATAATGTAAACAGCCTTCAAACCCCCAGAATTAAGCAGCTATTTACAGACATGTGATGAGTCATCATTTCAATTCAGTTTGAGGAAAGCCAAAGCCACCGAAATAAAAAAAGTACTGTTTGTGGGTTTTGTGTTCATCTTCTGCTCGAATTTTACAGTCACCTTGGTGAGAGGGCAGACAGCTTGTTTCTATCCCAGTTTACTGCCAAGGACAAGACTTCATCATGTTTGTACACATTGTTTTTGTGTCGGTTCTTTTTCCTGCCGATTTACATGCATTCAGCTGCTCTGTGTCATTCAATGGTGCAAGCAATGCAACTGTTGCAACCGAGTATTGCAACTGTAGATTTGCACAAGGATGCAACTGTTTTCATGTCATTACTTCTTGCTCCGCAGTAAATTTTAAGCATCATTTTATAACCTTACATGGAATCATTTAAAAGCTGGTGAAGTTTGCAGCCGATGTTGGACAAGTTTTTAGAAACGATGCATTCAGAGACAAAACTAACAGAACCAATGGAAACTTCTCCATAATATATGTGCTGTCAAAATTTAACACCACTTTAGGCATCGCCAGATCATGGAGCTGCCACCATGTTTCACAGAGGATTGTAAATTAATTTTACAAATGAAATGATGAATGAATTTGAAGACAAAGGCTGGAAATAATATTTTCTCATACTACATTTTCTTTCTCCTTTTTCAGACCCAGATATAAATGAAATTCTATATTTTCAGACCATAGGACTCTTTGGATCTTCAGCGCATAATTACACTGAAATATAATTACATAAAAGTCAAAAGTTTCAATTAGGTGATGTGTGATATAATACATTTGGCATTATTGACAATCTTTCTAAAAATACAAAAATTACAAGCCTGCAAGCTGTAAACTAGATAACTAATTAAATGTGTGAGCCTTGCAATAATTGTTTGAATGTATTTTGGATTAATAAATAAATATATCTGCAGGGTTTCCCCCAGCGTATTATAAGCCTGGCGTGCGGGGAGTGGGGAATCGCTTTGTTTTTTTAAGCCGGGCTGCAAGCGTCTCTTTTGTCTTAGCATTTCACTAGCAGAGCAGATTTATTCCTAAAGGATAGGTTGACAATAGATAAGTTTATTGTTTATGCATTTAAACCCGACAGGCCCCGGACTAATCAACTCTGCGCTTTGCCTCGCGTGCTGTCACTGCTTTTCCTCAGCGGGATCACGCGCGCCTCCTTTCACTTAAACTGGACACAGGCTGACCTGTATGGATGTTTACATAAACCTACTGTGAGAAAGTATGATCCTTTGGAGAACTCTGGGTAAGAGTTCTAAAAAAACTCTTCCATTGATAAGGTAAGAGCTCTCCAAAGAATGCGTTTGCTCTGGTTCCGCAGCCCCATGTGAACTGCAGGAATAACTTGTAGCGAATTCAGAGGCGCGTTGTGAAGTGGTGAGAATGATTTATCTTTGTGAACGAACAATTATATGTGGCGTTTACATCTCAACACGCTGCCCAGCGTGTGGCTCTGTGTCCGTCTTCCCTGTAAAGTTTATGTCTGTGGTTCCGGTTGGCCGGACCGTCTGTGGATAACGAGCAGCGCTAACCTCATCATGCAGGTTCAGCTTTCGCGCCTTTCGGTCTGTAACACATCACGCTGATTTTATATTATTTTATTATTATTTTTAGTTCTATTTTTCCAGTTGCACGATGCATCAAACTCGTCCCATAAACTCGACCAACCAGAATAGTTTCTGTGACTATTATTAAAAACTCAACAGACACAAAATGGAAGAGCTACTAAAGTCACATTAGCAGCATTGAATTAAATCTCCCGTTTGTTGCGCATCTCTGCATAGTGCAGCAGATTACAGGGCCGGTCCAAGGCTGTATAAGGCCTTGAGCAGAATTTGATTTACGGGCCCCTTTTGTTCCTAAAAATATCAGCACCTCTAAAAGCTTCTGTGTTAGATTTAGTGAAATATGGGAGAAGGGAGTAGTTTAATTGGCCAGCCTAAAAAGGTATTTGTACATTCAAAGATTAAACTCCCAGCATCAGATGGTTGCTATGGTAATAAAACAATCTAACAATAAATATTGTTCTTTTAAGTTTTACAAAGTAAACTTGCCAACTTCTTAAAATCTTGGATTGAAATGTTAAACAATTAAAAATTTTTTAATTTATGTATGCCTAAACAATTGAATAAAATCTAACAGCATTGATAATCTCAATAAACAAGTGTTACATTTATGTATCTGTGGTCTGTTTTAAAATATTAGTGTTTATGGGGCCCCTGAAGCCCTGATGGAGCCGCTGACTTAATTTGGATTAAACTGAAGTTCAAATTTGCTGTTTTTAGACTAGTTGTGGGTTTAAATAGCATTTTACTGGAGATGTTTTCCTGTAACATATAATTACACATTAATACTTTTGCATTTCCTGTCAGCTTAACATCTTTTAATAGGAAAACACGGTGGACCGCCGGTGGACCGACTCGATGCCCCGACCACTGGGCTTAGCAAGTTTTCTGGGGGAAACCCTGTATCTGGAAAAATTCAGACCTTCATTGCATTATTTTTGAACTAATTTGGCTACAGTTACATAAATTATGATACAGTTACATGTACAGTGCTATTGTGATGATACCACCATCATCACAATAAGTCAGTTAATTGCACTTGTGATGGTCAGGTAAATATTAACAAGCATTATTTGGATTTCTTTTGTGAAAAAAGCATGACATTTGACAATGTGGTATAGTTAAACAACAGATTGATATGTGCATCATAAATTCCAGCAGCTCTGGTTATTCACTTGCAGTAGGCTTTCAAGAGTTACATAAGCACTAAATCAACACTGAAGTTGATCAATAATATTTAAATGGGATGTGGCCATTGGGTCTGTATTTATTATGAAATGAACACAGCCAGTGTAATGCGGGGGTGCTGGTTTCGCCTGAGGGGGAAACATCAATATTCAATCACAAAAAGGTCATGCTAGGACGTTAGCTCTCAGCAAAGTCATCATGCAACAAATACACAGAACTGCTTATGAAAAAAAATATGAGATCTAAGATGCTTTCATTTCTGCACAATGTCATTGTTAATTATGTCTTAAATTGTCACTCATATGACTTTCTAATATGAGAGCAGCTTTCTATTTCCGTCTAAAACCTCAGGCTCTTGCTGACACTGGGTGGACAAAGTCAAATTAAAGGCTGCTCTCTTCATTTTCTAACCCTCTTTTATTCTTTTCAATAAGATAAAAAAAAATATTTATTTTTTTAAAAAAAAAATAGTTAAAAGAAAATATTTTAAACATCATTCTGGTGCAACTTGACAAAGTGACTGAAGTTAAACAGCAAGCTCATCTGACTTGTTTGCAAAGGCTCAACTGATCCCAACAGGATGACATTGAATAAACCACAGGCATGTTAACAACCTGCTTTTAATCAACCCTTTTTTAACATCGGTCGTATAAATTCGGAAATTTATTGTGTTTCAATAAACTGTCTAAAACAAAGGTATCCTTTTTAGGGATGCAGAAACTGCTAGAACATCCTAATCTGCAGCAGGTTCCAAGAAGACGACCCCCTTGTTGAACCATAAGTTGAGGGTCAGCCAGATCGTTAAATGATTAAACATTGGAGCATCGTATTCTCATTATTTCAGAATGATGAAGTAGAACATTATCAGTGGGGAAATACTTAAATATGGCAAAAAGAGGAAAATTAATGCACTGAGTTGAAGGAAAGTTATGTCCCTAGAAATTGATCTGTGGTTATAAATAAATTGATTGGAACTGTGGTCGCAGGCAGAGTTCAATAAATGTCTAACATGTCTAATCATCATCTCACTACAGATGCCTATTATCAAACTTTTATCAATCTATATTCATTACATCACTCAAAGAGACAGAATGCACTGTTTTACAGACTAAGTGTACTATAATCATTAGAAAAGTGAGCTAGCCTCAATATAAATAGAACAAAATGCGGCCTTTAAAACAGGGCTACTAAGCATTTTTTATTAGGGATGTGCCGATCAGGTTTTTTCCTGCCGACCCCGATACCGATCACCCCTGAGGGCCGATCGCCGATTCCGATCCCCGATACCGATCACATAATTATTATTTATTT
>CAEGAF010194458.1:0-35325 GCA_903067075.1 Micropoecilia bifurca
TATCACGTTTTAACGTGTTACGTATCACGTTTTAACGTGTTACGTAACACGTTAAAACGTGATAGTGCTCGAATTTTTTTTTTCTCTGCGTGACAGCAATGCGCTTCCGTAGCAGTGAGTTTAAAGTTGATCGTGTTTTTAAATTGTCAACAAATTCTGCGTCCTTCAAATGAATGACGAGACGTGCAGTTAGCAGACTTCCTGAAGGTTATCTCCTCATTCTCAGTGTCACAATTAATGTCCTTGTTTTGACAGTGACAAAGCATTTGATGTTTTGGCTCATTATTCTGGATGTTAAGCAACCGAGTTAGAGGATAAACTCTGTTTTAATTGGAGGTTTCTTAAACACAGCAAAATCATAACAACAAAGAGAAAGTCATTCTGAAATGCCTGTCCACGAGCAACAAAAAGGGGAAAGTCACCTTGTGACAAACTCACTTGCTTTCACTTTACAATATGGATAAAACCTCATGAGTTATATAGAACGTGTTAATAGGAAATGTCTCCATGTAACAGTAGGAACTAGGTGATTGTGGTTCATTGGAGTGATCAGTCGTCTTGCATTCAGAAAGCTGTGGGTTAAAATCTTCATCTTGAGAGCATTTTCAAAGAGTTGCATGAGATCAAGCAAGTTTAATAATGCCACCATATTTTACTTCCACAATTTTTTCTGATCCAAGTCAAACTGAGGCATGCTAAGATAGTTGAGCAAATTGGCAATAAGAATGTATTTGGTTTTATATTTTTTATTTACAATTTGTTAAACAGTAACTGCAATGACTAACAGGGATATGAGTTGTAAATGTACAATGATGCACCATCCAAAAGTTTTAAAAGGAAAATAAATCTGCAGAATAACTGAACTGCATGCCTATAACTATAAAGCCAGTGACCACAATTTGTTTTTAACAGCAAGGAGTCTGAATAAATGCTGTGAAACTCTTAGTCCACCTCATATTTATTACAGCAGTGAAATAAGTAAAAAGAAAAACAAAATAGCATCTGCATCTCTTTTACCAGGTTTTGTAATTAAAAACACCAGGTGTGAGAAATCTCAGGTTTTTATATGTCTAAAAGCTTTAATTTAAGTATATAATTTTCACCTGGCAACTTCATGTGTTTAATTTTAAATTATCCATTAGTGAGCCACTGAAGCCACATTGGGAGACTCCTTACCAGGAAGGCTCATCTTTTATACAGATAACATGCATAATTGAGGATATGCTTGTGTTTATTGAATGGCATCAAATATTCCCAACTTTAATTTTATACGTTTCTGTTCTTCCTATATTTTGTTGTACGTGAAATAGTTAAAATTGCCTTTAAAATAAGACATAATGAGGCATGAAAATATGCTATCACAATACGTTTTTTTGTCCTGTAGTAATTTTTTACCAGGAGTCTATGCAGCACAAGTTTTCTGTTCACATTACAAAAAACCAACATCATCTTTTGAAACTTAAAATCTTCTCGCTGCACAGGAAGAGAAAGAGACAAGATGATGTGATAAAATCGTAATGTATTGTCTGGGATTTTTCGTGGAATCATATTCACAGCAAAATGGGTTTATGTCGGCTGATTTTCTTGCACTCTGTTAGATGTTTTCCCTGTTTTCTGTTGT
Organism: Micropoecilia bifurca; assembly: GCA_903067075.1. Lineage (NCBI taxonomy): Eukaryota > Metazoa > Chordata > Actinopteri > Cyprinodontiformes > Poeciliidae > Micropoecilia > Micropoecilia bifurca. The sequence goes on from CAEGAF010194458.1 coordinate 1,622, forward strand.
TTTCTTACAGTTAGGGTGATGACCATCAAAGTCTTTCTCTTGCATGTTTACATGTATTTTCCCTCTCTGGAACATTGAAAACAGACAGCTATGGCTTGGTGTCTCTGCTGTAAAGACAACAAATGCAGACAAATGTCTTACTTCAGCTGCCAGGAGTGCTACTGTCTATGAGCTCAGACTGTGCATGTTAAACCGTCTGTAAAACAGCTGCAGCTCATTTCTAATAGCATCAGTGTTAATTCTCTGAATGGATTTTCTAGAAAAAAAAAACTATCCCTTAAACGAAAAGTTTAAGTACATATATAGAGAACCATGTCATATAATGTAGAGTGCTTTGCTGTTTGATGTAGTTTAATTGCTCTTCTACTGTAAGGATGTGTTGTTATTGCTAACACCATCTTTCTGAACATAATCTGAAAAGACTAAGTTGGCCAACTTACCATGTTCAAACAACACCAATGTGTCCTCACTGATGCTTAAGAGATTCACTGTTGAGGGAACCGTCTCAGTAGGCCTAATTAATCACAGCATGAACATTCTGACGAGTGGGCCTTCAGGCATACTGTCCAGATTGAAAGACCTGCAGAACTTTCATCCTGTCTAATCACAGGGTTGTCTTATCAAGGGCTAGGAGTCTTACCATCTGTTTCACAGTTGTGAAATTTCAACAACCATGTTGGATGTGAGAAGTTATCCTGCCTCAGGCTAATATGTTCGCTGTGTTCACTCAACTTGGATGTTGACTTTCTTTATTTTTGATTGTTGAGGTGTCACTGTGTTGTTTTTTTAAAACACAAGTTTTGTCAGTGAGAAAACATTTCTGCAAATACTGCTGTACTTCGTAGAGATGCACATCCAAACATGGCATTGAGCTGGATGAATAACACAAGGAATTTACTCACAGCTTCAACATTGTCCCTTTTGTGCAAACTTTTGCACTGGGATCAAATGATTTAGGGTAAGTTATTAAAATTAAATTAGATAGATAGATAAATACTAATAGTCAATTACACCACTGAATAACTACCTTGAATTTAATTTTTATGCCATATGAAGATACAAAGTTAAGTAATGCCCCAGCATCACCTTTCTACAGATCTGATCCTGAAACTGATGTACTGTAATGTGAAACAGCTAAGCTAGGTTACCACCAACAATTTTGAACATCCCAAATAATTTTGTCAGATGGGCACAACTCCATATATACCCTTTATAAGCCCCAAAGTTGCACTCTGTATGCAGATGTGATGCAGATATCACAGTAACACTCAAATGTGATGTTGTGCTATGCTATAGTGTGTAAGATCTCTGTTTGCACTGAGGAAAATTCCCTCACCTCAGCATGCTGAATATTTGAAGTATTCAGTATAGCAAGGAAATTATTCCTGTGTTTTGCTTAATTTACTTAATAATTTATCAGGACTTGAGGATAGTCATATGCAACATGAGGCAGATGTGAAGCCAGCTGCGAAGGTGTGCAGGTGGATAGCGAATGAGCAACGACTTGTAACTTTCCCGCAAGTACTCGTGTATTTCAAATATAAAAAGTATAGTGCTATCTTTACTACATGTTACTGCAGGACCACACCAGCCTGTGTGCACACGGAGGAGTCTGTTCCAGAAGGAATACATGAAGAAAAGTAAAAAGTGTAGCCTACTGATCATAATAGACAAGTGGTGCCACCATGTGGTGGCACACAGTATCATAGCACTGACTGTTACACATGCCGTGTACAACACTGAACAGTGAGATGGAAAACTGAACTTTCCCTACATGGTTTGGCAATTGTTTTCATGGGGAAAATGAAAATAATGACAGAAACATTTACCTTTTTTTCTTTACATATGCAACTTTAAACTTTACACTGTTCGTCTCAAACAAAGTGCTTTATGAAATGATTTTGAATTAATGCGTGGCAAACAAATAACAAAGATGTTCAACTCAACACTTGCTGCTAGTAGCATTTTGTGACCTTACAGTTTCTACTGTTGATTTGATATAATAAGTCCCCTGGCTGTCATCACACATTTAATACCATGAAATTAAACACTTTACCTAAAGTCTTTCCATGAATCTGCAAAAGAACTTTTAGTTCCCTGAGGGTTGCATAATTTGCATATCGTTAACTTTTACTTTGACATGGTAGATTCAGGGTATGCATACCCCAACTGTGATTCCTCAATCAAACAGAGAGATCAGTGGGTAACGATAACTTTCAAACTCCCTAATGCTGTGAAGTTCTGTTTTAGCCCAACAAATTAGCCTCAGTCTATATAGGCAGAAACTTCTGAAGGTGTCCTTTGCTACTGAGCACCAATATGTTCGCATCAGAAACTTGAAGGCTTTGAAGTCCCCTGGTTTCATCAAATTATGATTTTGGTTATTTGGAAGCCAAATTAATGCATTGAACTGTTTGCAAAGTTCATAGAAGAATTCTCAAACATTGTTCTGAAGTGTGGTACTTTCCTCAAGTCACTCCGGTCAGGAGGCACGGCTGTCATAAAGGTGTTGTTGTCTAAGTAGGTGGTATGTCAAAAATAAAACATTCACACAAATGCTGAACCCCAGTGTTTCCAGGCTGAGTATTGTGAGCATCATGCTACCTCTGCTGGCTTACATTCTTCCCCAGAGGCTTTTTCAATGATTAATGACCTACCCATCCATTCATGAGATTAAAAACGAAATTAATCAGGCCTGGCATCATTCGTTTTTAGTGCATATGCTCTGATTGTAGGTAGGTGTCAGCGTGGACAACATTAGAGGCCTGCAACATGCTGTAACGCATAATTGGATTGGATTACATTTGAACAAAGTCAGCATTAAGGGACAGAGTAAGACAAACATGGGTGTTTCTATTTTCAATGGACTTAGAGTTTAAACAAAGTTACTTGTATGGCTTCTTAATGTTATTTGATGCCATTTTGGAGAAAGGTCTTCTTGTTTTGCTTCTTAATGTAATCCTTTCACACCTGCCTCCTCTCTGTTGTTTAATTTTTTACTATGCCGGCACAAAATGTAAGTCCTGCATAAAAAACAGTCTGCTCATAAATATTAACTACTCCCAATCTGCTTAAAGTACAATCTGCTTCACACACTGCATACAAACACACGCAGACACACACATACTGAGGTAACCTTGTGTTTTACAGGCAGTCATGAAAAAAAACTTAAGCCGATTTTTTTCCCCTGCTTTTGTCCTGTGTCATTATTCTTTCTTTTATTCTGCAGCTCTTTAAAATGACTCTTGAGCCTCATTTACTACCCTAAGCTCTTAATTCATCCTTATTATGTTGCCAAAATAAACAGAAACCATCCTTATTCTTCGTCTGGTACATTTCACTGAAAAAAGAAAACAAAGCTGTAAAATGTGAGTAATAGTTGATAACCTGAATATGTCAGTAACAACATGAAATGCTAAAAATCCCCAATGAAATGTGCATTAATTTTGTTGTTATAGTGCCTGCGTGTGCTGCTTTTAATTAAATGTTTATGCATGATTCAGGAGTTACTTTTCATTAGATTTAATTTATGTATGATTTGGACATTTGAATTAAAATTCTGGAATTGTTATCCGTGACTCAGAAGTAGATCATCAGGAAATAAACTATTTTCCCAGAAATTAATGTAATTCCTCTTAGGGATGACCTCTTGGCAATGGTAATGATATAAATAATTGAAAAATAATTGCTGCATGTTTTGTAGCATCTGTTTTGAGGCAATCTATTAAAGACCTAAGACTCTTACAGAACTAGATGCAAGTTCCTTATTTATTCCCCAGACCTTACTCATTATTACTTTCTGCAGGAACACCAACTCATTGAATCAACCACATTAATATGATAAATGGCAAAATTGCAACAAATTTAGCCTACTTGTAGGTTTTATAAACAAAACATTGAAATTATGTAAACACACTTTTTACTCTCATTTCCAGCTAATTTTTGCTCAGATTTCATTCACATAATGTGTTGATTTTTTTCTTAAAGCTGCCATCTAAGAGCAGGCATTCTTCTGGAGGTTTAGATCAGCAACCTAAAAGCTATACCGATCATTTAAGGGACGCCATCAGTGTTTTAAAATGTCTGGATAGCAACAAATTTTTGTATCATGAATAGTGTTTGGCTTAGGAAACTGTCAAATTTCTCTCCTTCTCATGAATGTTAGTTTTGATTCAGTCTATTTTTAGGTTTTATTTTGACAAAAAGACTTCCTACAATCCTGTGAGGAGCAGAAATTAGTCAATACTACCCTAGTTCTTAACTAAAGTGATTTAGTGGAGATATTTTTAGAAGTTGGTTTCCTAAAGCCATCTTCAGTACATTTAATCACAGCCGACAGTGAACAGATCCTTTGCTCAAGAAGATAAATAATTCTCCCCATCCTCATGGGCCTTCAGAGAAGATCACATTTATGCTGAAGGACAAGCAGTCTACATATTTAAATAATACACCACCTTTCACCTGATAGCATAGATTATAGCTCAAGCAATAAAGCATTCATCACAGTTTTTATAAGCACTGTTATTTATTCAACCAGCTTAAAGGTAATTTTGTGCTAAATTAACCTTGCCTTGTGACCCAGACAGATATTCATGCTATTTATCTGTTTTTGCCTCCCAGAAACACCAGGGAAAGGAGAAGATGGGCTACCGGACACCTCATTCTCTGACTCATCCTTGTTCGCTCACTGGGGCCAGGAGCTCAGTCCGGACAACCGGAGGGTGGCTCTGAAGATGTTCCAGTACTACGGATATAACGCCTACCTCAGTGATCGTCTGTCCTTAAGCAGGCCAATTCCTGACCTCAGACCCGATGGGTAAAACAAAGTACTTTTCCTACGTAGCGCACAGATGCTACATTGTTTATTATGTTGCATTTTTCTTTATTAACAGTGATCCTATTGTACTCATTCTTTTTGCATATGTTGTTCATACTCATTAAATTTCCAATAGATATTTAGCCATTGCAAAAGAGAAACAGATTGTTAATCCTCCTATCATGTTCATTTCTGAGGAACAGCAATAATGTTCCCGGGTCAATTTGACCCTGGGATTTAAAAGAAAAACATGCAGTGGGATCAGAATCCAAAAATTTCCCCAAAAACATTTGTGTATTTGATCATTGAATCCATTACTAATAATTGCAATCAATATTTAGTGCGATGATGTTCTAAAATATAAAGGATGGATGAGGATAATTCACAAATTTTTCACAAAAATGCAACTATTTAAATGTTTTAATGTCCACTATGAAAGTTTACACAGAAAAGTCAGTGATTTTACATGATGCTGTATGACTTGTCCAAGCTAACTGCTCCCCCCTTTGGTACCATAGTACTAAAGGTCCATACTTGCTTTCTGGACCTTTCAAGTACTGATTTCATCACTTTAGTGCAAAGTGCTCATGAGGGAAATTTTTTTTCCACTTTTAGGGCAATGTGAAGAAATTGTCACAGGTTATGTTGGGACCACAGTGAGTTTGCCATATCAATTGCAACTCTTGTACATTGATACTTCTCTGCATCTCCTAAAGTTGGCTTTATAAGGTAAATTTTCTAATCATAGCTGGTCTTTGCAACACATGCTGCACATATTTTTATGCCGTATTTAGCTGTTTGAAAGGCATACAGTATATGTCCAGAATGAAAACCGCCACCAAAATATATATCAAAATGCTTTTTATCCAGATTTTTCTACTTCTCCCTTAAAACATTCCCTTTTTTTAGTTTAGTCATTTCAAGAAATATTTTTTGCATTAATTAGTGAAGAGTAGCTCAAAAGTTGATGTTTTTAACACAAGTTACTGCCATACCAGTGGTACTGTCCATTATATTTTCTGCAGTTTTCTTGGAGGTCAAAACCACTGCATTTCACCATTTGACAGATATTTTGCTTGGAGGAACATGACTAATATGATCATCATTTGTTTCATAATCAGAGAAATCAGTCTTAGAGTTGACCTCAATGCTGATGGCTGCTCACACTTCAAACCCATCTTTCTGTATCTCACTGCCATGAGAGTGAAGATAAGTCCCAGCACCTCTAGGGCTGTCACCTTTTTATTTCTGCTGGTTCTTTCTTGAAAGTATGAAAACTACTATATCCTGCAGTGTGTAATGTTGCAGGACTAGCATGCAGAGAATATTTATGTGCTTACCCTTTCCTCTGCTGAGATTCCACGTAACATGGATCAAGTTTGCCCATGGGAACAGAAGCCTTCGCAACACCTGCCTTCTCACAATTTACTAGTGAGGTAAAGAGAAAATGGAAAAGGTGTGCATTTGTGTGTATTAAACACTTAAGACCCATTTTATACATTAGTTTGACTGCCAGGTCAAATTGACCCAAACAGCATCTCTGTACTAAATAGATATGTGGAGGATTGCAACTATGTAAAATAACTCATTTTAATGCTCATTATATTTACAAACTGACCTGAAATATAACAGGAGGTTTAAGTACAGTCATAATAAGAAAAACAAAAAGCTATTGAAGCTTCTAGCTATAAAAGGATTAAAGTCCCTGGTGTTTTGTTTAGACCCTAGATCCTTTGGTGGAAATTAAGTTTTTTTTTTATTAAATAGACTCTGCAGAATTCCCTTATCCCTGAAGAACGTCCCTACAGTTGAAATTTGACTTTTGATTTAATCCTAGGCTAAAAGCATCACATTTATACAAAGTAAAAACTTTTGATACCGCAACATGGTGACTGTGACCCAGTTTTGGCCACAACTCTTACAGGAGCAGGTTCCATTATGTCCTCATATGGATGTTTACATGGCTCAAGGATCTTAAGGGCATTGTCGTCACTGTGCTGAACTCCCCATAGACCATTTATCTCCATTAATACCGTCTCTGTGCACGTACAAAACTGTTGCAGGTGGAGACGTTAATCATATATAGTTTGCATCCTTGTTTCACATTTTAAGTGCCCCAGCCATAACACTGTGAATCCAACAGGGAGCAGAGGAGGAGATTCATGAACAGCAGTGTGACATTTAACACACTAGATGGTAATGAATTAGATATCCCAATTACGCCACAATTTATTCTCTACATTTAAACGAAAAGCTCATGCCAAGACATTGTTACAGGATTTAAACATAAGACTACTACTCCTGTCGTTTACAGCTATAAGGAAGGTTTTGCACAAATATTATATTTCCTCCTAAAAATGAAAAAGTGTATTGATGGATGGAAAACATAAAAAATATGAACACATTGTCCTACATTTTTATAAGAGAGCTGATTTCACTCCAGACCTCAGTATAAATATTTCTTTTAACCCATACAGAACCATTTATTTAACATAATTCTAATTTAGTTATATGACAATAGCTTAAAGGAGTGAAGCGTTACGCAAAATATATTTTTTGAGCTTTGAAATATAATAATGTTATTCCTTCATCAAACATACCTGGAATGTTACCTTGATTCTTTCAGGCCTGTTTGACTCTCCTGTGGCAGCCATTCAGGGGTGTCTTTCACTAAACGTTTCCTCCATCAATCTGCAGCCCAGCTTCCACAGAGCTCCTACATTTCCCCCACTCTGCTCCACCAGAGTAGCAGAAATTAGCAAACATCTGGTAGAAGTGTGCATCAGCTGAACCATACAAAATACTTCTCAGTCCAATGCTCCTAAAAATGGTTGTAAGCTGCATAATGGAGGACCATTGTTGTGATGATGTGCTGAAGGGGGAGTGGCAGAAAGAGACGGATTTCAATATGTCAAATTGCAATCATGTTTATAACAACTGAAGGTAACATAGATACTTAAGAGTGGCAGGGCTCTGATATAATTGATATAACTTAGACAAAAAAAAAAGATAAGCCAATGCCTTAGTTCACATCAGATGGTGTTTATTGTACTCATGTTCAGGTAAACTAAGTTGGAGACGCTGTGCTGCATACGAACTATAGTCGTGGCCAGACATGAACATGGGGTTTCTGTAGATCACTGCAAATGGTTGACCTACATTGAACCTGGATCCAGCATCATACAATGACTCAACATTAACATTCAAGTCCAGCATGAATTTGGGTTTACATAAGATAAATCAATTATTTACCAGGAGATCCAAGCACATAGAAATAACATAGTTCGTTGTTAGCGATAGCATTATCATAGACTAATTACTTAAAATAGCACAACTCACCTGGCAGAAGCAAGTCCACAATCATTTAATGCTTCTTTTGATCCTAATATTTGACCCAACCTGAAACTAAATAATTGCATAATATGAACTCCGCAGCTCCAGATGTATTTTGTTAGTTGTGTGGATTACTTCGACACAGGGTAAATCCTCAAGATTATACAAGAAGTCTTATTTACCGAGATAATACGGATCATAACCTAAATACACACGCATTTTTTTTAGATGCCTCGTCTGTTTCAGGCTATTTAGGGCACTAGCGTGCTGGTTGTGATCCATTTTGCTTTGTTTTGAATCGGAGAAATCCACTTCCGGACCTCCATCTGAATTTCGCGCCGCCTCATTCGGGTCACGAGTCTGCAAGGTCCTGATGACGCCATTACATCATCACGTGACTCCCTCCCTTGGCGCAACCACTGAAAATTACAAGCTAGGATGGATATGAAAGCTGTGGCAGGAACACGCGTGTGCACCCACGACGAACCACGCCAAAGGTTCTGTCGGGTGCGGATATTTGTGTGCACGTAGTTGCATATTGACACGGACTTTACTGTGGGGCTACATCCTCGTGACACGCCCCTCTGTCACATATTTTTTCTATAAAATGATACTACACGCATGGGAAAATTTTAAAAAAAAAATACTGCTTCCTACTAGCAAATTCTGTGTTGTATAGAAAATAATAAATTTAATTTCTTAACCAAATGAACCCGTTAACTGTGATATAAATCATGATAATATAATTGTATTTACAAAGAGGTTTCTTTTTCTTTGTTTGAGTACCTGTGGCTTCACTTACCAGGATTTTTATCTGTCTTCCTTAGGTGCAGAAACATCACTTATCCTCTGAACCTTCCTCAAATGAGCATTGTATTCATATTTGTGAATGAAGCCTTGTCAGTCATCCTGCGATCCATCCACTCTGCCATCAACAGGACACCCTCCCACCTTCTTAAAGAGATTATCCTAGTGGACGACAACAGCAATAACGGTAAAGAAAAAAAACCTCACTCCACCAAACCCCTCACAGCTGACAGCAAAGCCCCATCTTTAAAGTTATTTTTTAAAGCTCTAGCTGAGTTGAAAATGCAGGTGTGACAGGCACTTTGGAGCTTCGGCTTTATCAGCACGTGGAAGCAGTGTGCACCATTCTGTCATAGAGAAGATATTCTGAATTCTTCAGTACTTTTTTTATACGCTGCTGTACGATAACAGCCTGTTTATACACAGTTACTCAACCTGCACATACTTCCAAAGCAACTGAGATTAACATCTGATAAACAGCATCAGTGCATTCACTGTTGTGCAAGTTTACACTGTGCACTTGGACTCAAAGCTTTTGAGTTTTGTGGGTTTAGTGATAAGAAGCCAATACACTCTACACAAAAATGTATTATACCGGTAGTTGTTTTCCACACATTTTAAAGGACTAAACTGCGTTTTTAAAGAAATAAGTAAAAAATACTCAAGTCTAAGCTAAGAAAACTGTTTTGTTTTAAATATTAGGCTAGGTTAGGCTAATTAGGCTGGGTTTCTTATCCTTAAATGTGTCATAAATTATTTTTTCAGTCTACAAAACACATCAACAAACAGCACTTTTTGATGTGATTCTTTATTTGAGTCAGTGGCGGAACAAGTCGGCGCTGGGCCGGGGGCGGGGCAAATTTCCGGGCCCCCTGACCAATCACGGGCCCTGTACCATTCACCGGGCCCTCTGGCCACTCCCCGGGCCCGTTCCCTGCTGCTGCGCGAAACCGTTGGGGGGGGGACAATACTGACAGAAATACACCATTCTCAACAGGCGGGGGCGCACTTTGTCACTTTCTCGGTCTATAGTCCGACATTCGAGCGACGTGAATCCATTCCTCCCTCCCTAACTCCTCCAGACCCCCCCAGTCCCCCCTATAGCTCCGCCCCTGATTTGAGTTCAATAACAATCAAAACATGTTCATGACCTGTTCTTTGATGCATATCCTACAATATTCTTGTAATTCCCCATGTTCTGCTACTTTGAAAGAAACCTGCAACACATGTTTTATGGTGAATGTTTTTTCTGTATTTCATTATTAAGTTAAACCAAGATGGAAGCACATGAATTGATATGTATTTTAGTGTGTGTTTGCTTATTTTGATTTTAGCTAACAATATTTGAACTAGGATCTACAATCAAGTCAGTAATTAACAAACATTTTCTGGCAAAGGTAATGTGTTGTTTGCTTTATATTTTTTTGTACTTGGTGATTTTCTTATTACCTTGCTTATGGGTTTTTATGAGGATATTGCCTGGTTCTGCAGAGTAAGTCAACATTGAAGTTCTTTTAGGTTTAGTCTGTCAATTTCTGATGTGGGTTTGCACCTTAGTCCTTCCCTCCTCACAATAATCCCTGATGCCAACAAAGACAAGCATGTGTCTCACATGTAATTGATGTCTCGCTCTGAAATCTCCCAGGAGATGAGCTGTTGAAGGATGACAGTGGTGTTATGATGACTGACACTAGTGAGCTCTCCACAGAAGTTTGGAAAAAACTTTACAAAGTTGAAGCACATAAAGAGCAACTTGCTGTCTCAAAGTTTAAACCAAAAAAGGTTTGTGTTTGCACATTTTTGATTGTAATGCAGTGCTCTTTGCCAACTTTTCTCGAACGTCCTTTGACACTGTGTCAAAATACTGGCATGTTTTAGCACAAATGTCCATTAAACAATAAATTTGCTCTGAACCAAGTATGCAAAATCTTGTGAATGTATTGAGAGAATCCTTGAACTTTTGTCTCTTTCCACCTAAAAACACTTTATATTTGTGTTTTTTAAATAGTCCAGCTCAAACTGTAAGAAAAAGGATTAATGGTAGTCAACATTTCTTTTTACCCAATAAAAATCTAAAATGTATTTTGCCCTCTGTTTTGGTAGTTTGAACTAACTTTTGCTGCAATTATAGCTCCAAATATTTTGGATTTATTTTTCATAATGAAATACCTTTGTTCAAAACACTAAACTAACATTTTTTTAATAAAAATAAATAACTGAAAAATTTTGTGCAGGAGTACTTCCATTAACTCAATTGTCTCAAAGTGATAGCTTCTAGTTGAAAAACTTCTCAAACAGCTGATGGTCCGAATGTCTCCGAATGATGACATAGCCTCATATTCAAAGTCAAAATACATTTTGTATTCTAAAAATGAAATTTTCTGGTGAAATCACTCGATATTAACCATTCATGTATGTAGAATATCCAGAGGGGAGAATGCAAATTCAGGAACACCTTGGTAATTCAGAAATCAGCATTTACATGTTTAGAGAAATCTATGATGTCCGTTGCTCCTCTGATGGTCTCCAGGCTCTTTTAATGTTAATTAGGGGGCCGTGTTCGCTGGGTTGAGCCGATGGATGAATAACACTAATTAGCTGCACAGCCAGGAAATTTGCCCCGAGGCACGCAACAATCCAGCAAGGTGATGAGGTGTTTGCAATGAGCCTTGTCTTCATTTCTAAGCCTAATTCTTTCATCTGCATTCACTGCATGTCTTGTAAGGATTGTTGACTTAGAAACATAGTCAGTGTATCCTGAGAAGACAGGTTAGAGGTGTACTATGAATAAGGGAAAAAATTGACCTGTAGTTATATATGAAATGTGGAGTTGATAGTTTGCTCTACAGGACTATATTATAACGGCAGAAAGCCAATATTAAAAATGATAATGACTGAGTGCCAAAGTCATTTATAAGTGTTATGCCTTTTAATTGGCTCTGCTGCTTTCAACAAGGAATTAGATTATCAACGTGGGAAAAACTGTTTGCCAAAGTCAATCGACCAAAATGTGGCATGTCCTGGAGGCTCCTGAAACTGAATTTAAATCAATTTTGTTAATTTAACACTCTGGAATAAGTATGGTCGTGCTCCCTCAGGTTATTATTGACCAGAAAGTTTAAGATGTCTATTAAAAAATGGAAATGAAAAAAACCTAAAAGTTTCCGGCACAGACAGATTACCACACCATGAGCAATGAACATTCATATTTCATTACATAACCGCGAGCTGGAGAGTTGTAGTCTTCAGCTTCTTCAGAGTCCCAAGTGACACTGCGACATTTTGCTGATGGCATTTCACTCTGTTTGTTTGAGCACTCTTGTCACACTACATCCGATAGGCCTGGTGCTATCATTTCAACCAAGACTGAGCTTTAAATGTCTTCAGGCTGTTGACCCCTGACTCTGCTGAGATTCTTGAAGGGGGTTCACACCTAACCTCTCAGCCACCTGCTTGTTCACATTAGTCACCTGGCGTTGTCACAGTTCAATTCCAGAAGACATTAGCATGCAGGAGACCATCCATCAAGGGAGAAAATGGCAAATTGACCCACCTGATTCTTTTGTAATTGGATAGTGTCCCAAGCTGTGATTTGAAAACTCCCGACTGGTGAACTCCCGGTCAAATTTGGAAGAAACAGAAGAAGGGTCTCACCTATTAAACGATCTGTACAGAAGACAATGATTCGATCTTTAAAGTTACATGTAAAGGATTCAGAGAAAATCTCCTAAAATAAATTAAAAATATGAAAAATGTCTCCGCAGAATGTGTAGTGATGCAGAACAACCTGAATTGTTACATCTACTACCAAGTTGTCTTTCAAGTGGTCAACTACCGTATTTTTTGGACTATAAACCGCTACTCCCTGCTGCTCCCCCCCGCTTTGAACCATGTGGCTTTTGGCCCAGTGCGGCTTTTCTGTGGATTTTTCTTCAGCCACCAGGGGGCGCTTTAGCAGGAAGTGAATCATTGGAAGTCAAAGAAGAAAGTGCTAATTTTTATTTGGAACAAGCACTGGCTAGCAGCAGGCTCAACGGAGAAATGTTTTCCCTCATCATGGAGCTTTTAAGTTGAGGGATATCAATCTGGCAGTATAGGAGGGAAATAGAACCACTGCAGTTAAACTCGGCATGAACGAATCCATGGTTTGAAGGGGGTTCACACCTAACCTCTCAGCCACCTGCTTGTTCACATTAGTCACCTGGCGTTGTCACAGTTCAATTCCAGAAGACATTAGCATGCAGGAGACCATCCATCAAGGGATGCAGCCCTGCATCTCTAACGCCGATTGAAAAATAGCAGATTGAAAAACCGAGAGCGGCGGAGATACTAGTGGTCTATAGCCCAGAACGGCTTATATATGTACGTTTCCCTTTTTTACCTTTTTAGGTGCGGCTTATAGTAAGGTGCACTCTATAGTCCGGAAAATACAGTAAAGAGAATTTTAGAGTTAAAATGTTTATATAGAGTAAGTAATAAAAATAAGCATATCAACTGTTGGAGGAGAAATTACTTTATATCTTATAATATCAAGACCTTTGTACACATTGAGAGTGTAAATGAGGATATACACTTGATCAGTCAGTCATGTCTTGGTTTTTTGCCAGTGTTAGTGACTCAGCTGTGAGTGATCCTCACAGCTCCAGGAGATTTGTTCTTCCCTGACCCCTAATAGAGAAGAAACGGTTACAGGAAAGGAACACCACATAGTGGGAACAATTTCTGATATACATCCAGTTTCTGTCAAATATTATTAAATGTATTAGAATTGTTTAATATTAAATCCTAAAGTTTTTTTATGTTTTTTGTTGTTTTTTTAGTAAAGGTTTGTCAATTTTTCTTGAACTTTTTATGTAATGTGATGCTGACATTTGTGTTACCAAAACTACCAGCAGATTCAGTAGTATTTTGTTTCACAAGCCATCAGGATATCAAATTGGTTGAAAAAGTTGAATAATAACTAACTTAAATTTTTGTTTTCACACTGAATAACCTCAGTAAAATATTATGTGACATCCATATGTAGTGCTATGATATTTAAATTGTTCTAAGTAAGGATATGTTTAAAATCAGTTATTTTTTCAAAGATTATCATTTTGCTATACTGCATCAAGTAACTGACTTCATACCTTTCATTGAAGCATTGAGGTTCAATTGTTATTTTATATTATAATAAAATATGAATGGAATCACACCAGGTTTAAGGACTAGTACATGTTGCATCATATTGGAGTTAAAATTTTATACCTCCAGATGGTGCGGCTCCTCTTTGCTTCAGTGCCATGTTTCTGCACCAGATAAGGTAAATCAGAGACCAGAGCAGATTGAAAGGCAGCCACAGTTTCCAATGCATGTTTTAAGTTATTTCAGCTTTTTTAATCAGCATTTTTTTGAGAAATTATAAAGGAGACAGTGAGATTGATGGCACTTAATTAACACTTTCACTTTGTCAATTTATCGCACTTAAAATTAGACTGATCTGTGATGAAAAAGTAGGTGATAATATTAATTTTATGTTAGTCCTGTTCAAAATGTTAACATTTTTTCTTTTCTTAATGCATTGTTTTGTCTGCCAGGAAGAACCTGAAACTCGCTTTCCATTTCAGCATTGTGCTTTGCTGTGAGAGCAGTAATCTAATGTGGATCTATTCAGCAACCTAAGGTGTGCAGAAAAGTTCCAGTCACTGTTGGATATCTTACACGATGTTGTTCCCAAACCAGCTAATGAAAGCTGGAGGGTTCACAAAGCTGGGATGATATCAGCCAAAACTAGCAAAGCCAATCTTCAGGCTGGAGCTTCACTCACACTGTTTTTTAACAAACTGCCAGTGGGCTGTGGGTTTGATTGCAGAGGAAGAGCCAGTACCTGCTGGATGTTTCAGACACAAATTTTGCTGTGGTGGACTTATGTACTGAGAAGCTGCCAAGCAAGTGTTGCAGCTCAAACTAAAAAGCAAGTGTGAGACCTGTAACCATGCCGATCTGCCATCTGCTGTGCGAGAAGCAATGTTCTAATGGTGATAGATGATGCTTGCAGAGGAACATGCATGAATGCAGTGTTCATTTTATGAAAACAAAAATCATGTTTCAGGTTAGACTTCGTGAGCATCATCATACAATTATAAAATGGTTGTAAAATATATTACAAAACATGGGTATTATTATTGTTAAAATATCCCCTGATTTCTATATTTTGCAAGAATCTAAATCAGTATTGATGTGGTTTGTTACTTTGATATATGTATGACTTAAGGCTAGACCGATCTGACCAAAATAACATGTTCATTTTTTTCACTCTCCATTAACTTTGCTCATTATTTTCTGAGATGACATTTCAGCTAGATTTACAATCATAAGCTTCTGGATTTATTTCATGACTGCACAGCTATGCTTGAAAACCCGCTTGCTTTTTGTGCAACTTCAGTGTAACTCCGGCGGAGCTTCAGCGGGATATCAGTCCTGAAAGATTGATGAGCGGTAGCCATCAGCCATTGCTGGCGTAATGGTGTGTGCTTTATTGTGATTTGTTATGAGGCATAACGTCACATCACTCTTCTTTTTCAATTCCCAACACATTAGGATATCTTAATTATTGATGAAATAAAAGTTACTAAATCTGTTGCAGCAGCCTTTTCACGCAAGTCTCTGCAGCTTCCTTCAGCTAATTTTAGAAGACCAAGGTAAATGACTCCAGAAGCTAATTTTTCTGATAAGTGTTGTAAAACATGAATTGGTACAGCATACCGCTGGTTGATTAAGTCTATGAGAACACAAACCTGACCACCCCATAATGAACAAATATGATAGTTACTTGTTTCATGCTGTGCACATTAGAAAAACAGAAAGGGTAAAAAATATGCTACTGCAAGTTACTTTCTGTCTGTTGGAGAAAACACCTACCCCTGCTGAGAACCAGCCGGCACAGAAAAGAGAAAAACAACCTAATGTCTCTGCTATTTATCCATGAATCATTCCTTCTTAAAATCAGAAAACATGTGGATTAATTTACCCAGCAAAGTCTAGACACAAACATAATCGGTTTTCTAACTTGTAAAATTGTAATGCAACACCTGTAGAGTGTCTCCCATTAGTTATTAAAGCTGGTGCTCTCAATCAAAACACCTTCAATTATCTACAAATGTTCAGCTAATGGTATATCTCGAAAAATCCTGATACGTATTAATACCAAATAAAATAGAAAGTTTTATCCACTATTGTAGTTCATTACATTTCCAAGAAAAAAAGAGAAAAACCCCCCACAAATGATGATTTTGTTCCACTAACACTCAGTCTGACCTCATCTTGCAGGGTATGATTCATCAAACTGTGTATGAGTCAAGTAATAATGAAGATAAACTTTTAATATGGACATCTGCCATGTGTTGAAAAGAATTGCAGGCTGACACTAAATATTGCAGAGACCCTGTTACGGCTGTTAAACCCCATGGAAGTCAGCAGTCTGCTCAAGCTGCTCCCTGTTTGGTCCACTGATCAAAGCAATGAAGCATGAGTCCCTTTGGCCTCTGCCCATTGAAAAACTGCCCACTGGAGGAGAACATGATGATGTCTTGTGGGTGGTTTGCTTGAGGCAACTCTCACTTTACTCACCTAATTCTGAAGGGAATATTCAAAAGCTCTGCTGATATTGATGCAAAGTGCATTATGTCTGTTTGCTTTGTTTGCAGATGAGCTTAAGGAAAAACTGCAGGATTTTGTGTCAGAAACAAACGGTCAGCATCCAGGATTCATAAAGATAGTGCGGCACACCAGGCAGGAGGGGCTGATCCGGTCCAGAGTGAGTGGATGGAGGGCTGCCACTGCCCCAGTTGTTGCCCTATTTGATGCCCACGTTGAGTTCAATGTCGGCTGGTGAGTCACTCACAAGTGCAGCATGAAGTGATATTAGCTAGGTTTAACAGGTTCTTCAGTCATTTAAAGCCAGTTTATTCTGGAAATTTATAATAATGCATCATGTTTCATTAAATCTTGAGTAGATTAATGTAATCTATTGATAATATTCTTTGAACAACATTAATATTATTTTAAGTTCTTTATGCTGTAATAACATTAGCAAACATAAGTAGCTTGTTTTCTCAAGAGCTTTAATACCAATGGTTCACTGTAAAAGTTGTTAGCTTTGTGTGTCGCATGGCTAATAAATACATTGTTCACACTAATACAAATTTTGTAATTTTCTCTAATGTTTCTGTGGTATTATTTTCTCTTTGAAATCTAAAATGTGGCATTAGAAAACATCTATATTCAAATGTTGAATATAGATTGTAGATGAATAATGTATAGTATAATGCCAAATGTATTGGATGACTTGTTTTACGTGCACATTAACGTTAATGACATCTCAGTTTTTGTACAAAGGTTTTAACATGACATTTGCCCACCGTTTACAATTGCAACAGATTAAACTGAAAGGGATGGCAAAGGATTTCTACAAGGTTTAGAAGTTATGGGAATTTTTGATCACTGTTCCAGTAGAGCATCTACCAATTGTAACATAAATTACCCAAAATGTCTTTGTAGCGGTTCACGACTCATTCAAAAGCTCAACTCTTGAAAAACTGTCCCACACTACAGTCTGCTCTGCACCAAACTTCACGCTTTTACACCAATCTGTCAGGCAAATGCCGTTCTTTTTGTAATTCAGTTGCAAGACAGAGCGGGTGTTTCCACTAGCTAGAGTCCTGTGGTGGCACGCTTTATACCTTCAGCCGACCCTTTGCCTTGCACTTGTTGATGAAAGACTTGGATACAAGTGCTCAGTCATGGAAACACATACGCCTCTTCATGTACTGTTCCTGAACTAATCTGAAGCTAATGACTGCAGACAGCTGATGGCCTCTGTGCACTATTTACCTCAGCATCTGCTGACCCCTCTGTCTCTCCACTTTGTGTGGCTTTCATTCACAAGTGTATCTTCTTTGTTATAATACTAACATATCTACATTATCTAGTTGTGAAGAGATTTCTTGATTGAACTTGTACAGGTGGGATCCTGTTCTGGTTCGACAGTGGAATTCATGTAGCTCCTGAGAGTGACCCTTGCTTTCATAAATCTTTACATAAGATATATTTTTTATAAGTAGATATCTTTTTTTCCAGATTTTATTGGCAATCATTTTTGAAACTTGTTCAATGGAGAGTAAGGTTGTCAAACTAAATGCAAATGATGAAATTAAAATCTTTCTCCATGTTATCAGGGCTGAACCAGTACTGCTGAGAATTAAAGAGGACAGAACACGCATAATATCCCCGTCGTTTGACAACATCAAGTATGACACGTTTGAGATTGAAGAGTATCCACTGTCCGCCCAGGGCTTTGACTGGGAACTCTGGTGCCGCTACCTCAATCCACCCAAGACCTGGTGGCACAGGGGCAACAAAAGTGCCCCAATCCAGTAAGTAAAATAATCCAGCTGCACAGTTATATTTCACTACTAAATGTCAGTAATCTAAAAATACTAGATTGTGATCTTTAACATTATTATATATATATATATTGGGTCCTTTCTGTCAGTATGGGAACCATCGAACAAAACTGATCTTCATTGTAAATGTTTCAGGAGCCCGGCTCTGATTGGCTGCTTTGTGGTGGACAGACTGTACTTTGAGGAGATTGGTCTGTTGGATGAAGGCATGGAGGTGTACGGGGGAGAAAATGTGGAGCTGGGCATCAGGGTGAGTAATGCCTCTGGCCATGAAGTCCATTGTTTATTCAGGAAATGTGAGGGGAAAATATTACAGTGGCTGTAAAAGTGGAAAGCTCCAGGCTTCACCTTTTTCCATAAAACCATAGAAGTACTGGATACATGGTATATGATTTAAGTGTGTGGCATGTGTATTCAAAGCAGTAATTTGATGGTGTTACAATGTGTTAAAAAAACCTTGTGCTTTTTACAGAGTGGTGCAGTAATTGCTGGCCATTTCTAAATTCCAAAACTAGTTGAAAGCACTTTAGTTTGTCACAAAAAATGTCTGCCTTTGAGTCTGAATCAATTTTAGGAGGGATTCACACCACTGCTGGCTTGATCTTTGGCTTATCCATAAAGCTCCTGTGACATATATCTCAGCATCTGTTCCTGCCTGCAAGAATCCTTTAGGTCTCTTTGTGTTACAACTGAATGCAGCCCCGATTTTAGTGACAATGCTGAGTCTGCACAACAATGACAATAAAAACCCCATTGCAAAGGTGATAGAAAGGACACAACAGACAAAGAATCAAATCTGCAGCAGAACACACTTCTTTTTAAAGAAACACCAGAATTAAAAGAAATACACATTTTTGATCATTTATCACTTTTGAACATCAGGAATTAAAAACCTTTCCCAAATCTGTGGTCAGATCTCAGTCAAAAAAACCTTTTTTTCCCAATATACTGCTCTATTATTTCCGCCTACAGTGCTGTCATGGCAACCGCAAGCCTATGAATGAATCTGTCCAATTGGTCTCAAAAATGCTATGAACACATGCAGGCTTATGCATGTCTGTGTTATCCCAACAGTTTGTCCACATGTAGCTGGGGAGTTATGTTAGTTATGACCTATTTTAGCATATATAGATATTTACTGCAGAAGAAAAGCTGGTTGGGCAGTTTCAGAAAACCCCAGCCTGCAAAATGTAACAAGGTAGACATCATCCCAGATATTATTTAAAAGGTAACTCATGATTCTTCAGAGAGATTGTTAGAAACCAGTGAAATAGTCACCTTCACTTTGCAGATCACATTTTTTAACGACTTGACCCAACACTTCTAAAATAGTCAACACAGCAGAAGAAATAATCCTTTAACTACTCAGAAGGCATTGTGACATACCTTCTTACTTGTGTAGTTTTAGCAAGAAAAATTCATCTGTAGAGACTTCTCAGCATTAAAATCTGTTACTTTTTATAATGCTGGACAGAGCAGACAGATGTACCCTCTCTATAATTTCCACCATATCATTATGTTATACACCATCAGCTCTGCCTGTGAACCACAAAAATACACGGTGTGTGTTTATTACAGCAGTATGACACACAGAAGTGTCAGAGCAGAAGCTGTCCTTCTCAAGGATTGTTAATAGTGGCTCACAGCAAAGTTACAAAGACCATAATATGAGCTAACAGCCTTTTCAATAAAAGCAAGAAAGGAGTGCCTTTTTCTGTTCCTACTGGAGTATACTGTGGAAAGGAACTTCAGAGCAGGATGCCAAATGTGGATTTATCCATCATAGCTAATAACAGAGATCCAATTAGCAGAACAGAAGGAAGACTAATCCCAGAAATCATTTAGCTGCCGTGTTTGGATTTTTGTTCATAGCTTTAAAACAGAACACATTCGTCAAATGTTCTGTAACATCACTTTAGTTCAAAACCTTTGTTAGGATTAACTTTGTGCTGACATTTACAAACTATAATTAATCCAACTGCTTTACTGAGTTGCTGTTTATGTAGATAGGTAGAATTACAGTCTTTGTCTAACATTACAATGACATTTTGTCGACAGCATGTCTGACTACAAGACACTGGAAAATTGGTCATAGTAAAAAAAATGGTTTAAAAAGCAGGCATACTTTAAGGCAAATATGGATTTAAAATTAGACCTATATATTTTAGACCCAAGATTTGAAATCCCGGAAAGAGGTAGTCCACAACCTTGATCCTTCAGGCCTGCTGTTCAATTTCACATATCACAGTGAAAGTAGATTTACCTCCTAAAGGTTCTGAAATAGG
Organism: Micropoecilia bifurca; assembly: GCA_903067075.1. Taxonomy (NCBI): domain Eukaryota; kingdom Metazoa; phylum Chordata; class Actinopteri; order Cyprinodontiformes; family Poeciliidae; genus Micropoecilia; species Micropoecilia bifurca. Next base: position 22,306 of record CAEGAF010194458.1, read on the forward strand.
TTGTTTATAAATATTTATCTTAATCAGGTATTCTGAAGAGGAGCAGTATCTAAATCATTCAGGATAAAATGCTCTGAGGTTCAGGTTTGGGAACCACTGCGATGGAGCACCAGCAGAGTTTGCCCGCCTGCAGCATACTGGTTATGGCCCCCAGACTGGCTGCCAACACAGGGCTGGCTCTCATCGTGTCCTCAGAGATTCATTTGAACAAGGCCAGCAGCTACAGTCCTTGTCCACAACTTTATGAGGTTCAGTGGTAAAACGGTTAAAATAAGCCCTGGTTTTCTTTTTATGTTTTTGCTTTGTGGAAACATTATATTGTGACACCAATATCTATTAGTTTTATTGGATTCTCTGGGGTATTTAGTGAAATACTGTGGATTCTTTTATGCTGCTTTTACGTGCTAGACAAGATAAATCCATTTGTAGAATTATAGTTTCACCAGATAAACAATGTCCTTGTTTATCTGGACATTGTTTGTCTAACCAAAAGCCATACAAGCTGCTTTGTGTGGTTCAAAAGAAAAAGAAAAAGAAAAACCTTGAAAATAGAGACCTCATCTGACTGTTGAATCAGGCAGGCTCCTGACGGCCACAGGCTCTGTGCGGAAACTCTCTGACCCACAAGTAGCCCTTTAGCCTTAGAGCACAGTGCTCTGATTGGATGGAAGGGAATCATAAGATCTTCATGATGAGATGGAGCCTGGTTATTGTACGCTTTTTAGGTACGAAGAAGAATTTTAAATTACTTCTGTATTGTACAGTGAGTCACAGAAATATGGCCTCTTTTTTTCATTTTTGCCAATATTTCAGCTGCTGCAATTTGGATGAGCTGAAGATTTCTTTGAGAGATTTTGGGACATCCAGGTAATAATGCATTGCATTAAACAAGCCTCGAGGTAACAAAGGCATGAACTAGATTTTCAGCATCATTCTGAGGCAATATGCAATGCTCTCCATTCCTCTGCCTCCTCAAAGGCTGGATCTGTGCGGACTTTGAGATTTAAGGCTTCCAAAGGGTGCATGGTAACATGGACATGCATGCACAATTGGACAGCTTACAACTATATCCAGTTTAAGGGAAATATAAGGCCAGTTTTCTTCTGCCAGAAATAGTGAATGTTTGTAAGGAATTTTCCAGTTTTCAGCAGTCACTCACCGTTGAGAACAACATTTAATTTTCCATAATGATTTGTACTCTGTTTAGTTTTCTTACAGAAAAAAAACATGCCTCTCATGACTAAGTCTTCATGTCGGCACATTTAACCAAAACAATGGTGTCATTAACAACTGAAAGTTAGTGTCAGTGATTGGGTTCACAGCCATGTCAGAGTTTATTTCAAGCTTCCAACTTATGCATCCCTGGGATTTAGATTTCTGATACTTCCACATACTTCCACTTACACATACGTACGTACATCTGGATATTGTGTATTTATATTGCTATGCAAATGCACAGCTGCAGTTCTTGCTCATGGCAGGTTTTTGTTCCACTTTGTTGACTTTTCATGTATAATTTAAAAATGCTAACAGAAAACAGAAGTTTGCTCAATGTTACCCTGATCCCACGAGTCTCTTCTATGGAGCAAGTAAATGTTTTAAAATCATTCTTGTGACAAGATTCCGCAGCATGTCCATGAAAAAGGTAATTTGCGGAAACTGTTATGTTTGTGCAATTATTGACAAAAACACAAAAATGACGAGAAAACCCCCCCGCATCTGACAAGTACACAGACTTGTCAGATTTCATGCAGACATGTACTGCACATACATCCCTGTATGTACTGTACACTCAGAAGGGTACCAAAACAACAAAACTTTATTATACTTACCATTCTTTTCACAAATATAAGAGTATTTCTCAGAAATAGAATTTATTTTGTTGTAGAATGCTAATGGTTGGTTGATTTATGGAAGAAGCAAATATTAGAATGAAGAATTTTTCTTTGTCTTTTGTCTTATGGAATCACACAAATAAGCTAAGGTAAAGTGCACAAAACAGAATACACACACAAAACTGTAGCCTTTAGCATCTTCCAGACTTTTAGAGGTGACCAGAGCAATAAAGTCTCTCAGGTATTATCTGTTCTCAGGAAACCCAGTGGCAATACTGGAAGCGTGGTGATGTCCATCTCCACTGAAGACATGGACATCTTATATGTACCCATATTGATCCAGTGGATGCAGCAAAATTGTGATGATAGCTTCCTGCTTCAATAGCCTGAAATAGAGTCCTGGTAAATGTAATCGGTGTCCAGGATGAATCACACCGCAGTGTTTCGGTTACAACATAAATCTGAAACATCTCTTTGAGTTCTGCCTGCCTGTATCATACCTCAAATCAAACATGCAAGTTTATCTGAGGTGGTCCTGCAACATAGTCTGCAGAGAATACATCTAAATTTACCTCAGGACCTTGAAACTAAATTATAATTAAAGAAATTCCCCAAACACCCGTGAATCCTGAATATTGCACTTTTGAAGACAGTCTGGGACAATGCATCAAAACAAGACCAAAGCAAATCTCCCTCTGAGGTTTTCTTGAAAAATGAGGATCATTGAGAGCTACTAACTATTATCTAGCAGGCTTTATGCACGTTACTTATGGAAATGGAAACAAAAGACCATAACTGTTGTCATCATAATGATTTACAGTGAAGGTTTCTGATGAAAACTCATCAATCCATTAGTATTAGCTCTAAATTGAGCATGTTCCAAAAATTGTAGTAAATAATATATTGTTCATACAAAAACCATCATAACAGAGTTTGGTCAGTGTTAATAACAATAAGCATCACTTTACCACAGCGATCTCCACTTATGTCTAAGTCTCAAGTTTTCAACTTCAGTATTCATAATAGAAAAGATGAATAGAATATTCATCTATTTGTTAACTCAGACCTAAGTATCCTAAATATAATTACTGTCACTGAAAATCAATTTCAAGTAAACAACCTGGGCAACTTTACCTTTCTCTGCATTGATGTTTTGGCTTTCTCCTTTGAGCACAGAAAGAAGGCTTTAGGTTATCATTAAAGGTGAATAACTAAGTGTTAGACCACAGACTCAGGCTATAATTGTAGAACAGCACTGATGGAGTTTCATGACCCCTGGACTGCAGAAAATCCATCGTCTCCCACTATGTAATCTCAGACCAACAGCTCAATCAATAAGAAAGTCTTTTGTCTAACAGGTGATGTGAATAGTGATGGGACTCTGGTACAGAAGGAAAACTATCGTGAGGTGCCTCCTGCTGGTAATATACTAGTCAAATATAATTCAGTACTGGGAAATAAAAATAGTTCACAGTAGCCAGCAAGCATTTTTATGGTTTCCTTTTTATCTATGTGACATTTTAAAATGTTATTTTTTGCTGCAATATTGACAGGTAATCTACATTTTAACAAGCAGCAGTCTACTTGGATTCGATCGGCCCCATTACTCAGTTTCAAAATGGATTTATAAATTATTTTCATTACCTTCAAAGGATTACATGGTGCAGCTGCAAAACTCGCATAACTGACTTTCTCATAGGCTATAATGCCTTCTATATTATTGAATTTATTTATGAAACCAAGAGATATAAAATATAAAAAACAACATCTCTACATTTTTTATAGCGTTTCAAATTTAATTTGACTTTGCAAAGAGCTACTGTTTCATAGAATGTGACATAAAATATACCCAGACATGTTTTCATTTATACTAACAAACAATCTACAAATGTTAATTTCTGAGAATTCACAAATCTAAAGACAAGGAGCAGACTTATTTTTGTGTGACTTTGGTTCCCCTGCTTTGTCTGAAATACTCTTTCAGTTTCTCCAGTGTACCCTCAAACAGATAGCAAATCGGAGTTTAAAAGAGAGTAGATAATACATAGCATTTTTAGGGAGACTTTTTCATTTGTACGGTTATAGTTTAGTTAATCCACAGCAATATCAATGTTGTTTTCAGTGCTACAGATCTCTGTAGCACCATTTCCTACAGAATCCATCAAATGATCAGCTACAAATCTTCGAGACTGGCTACAAATCAAAATATTGTTTGCTGATGAGATTGTCCACCTGGTGTTTTTCTATCACTTTCTTTAATTTGTCATTGTATTTTAACTGCATTCCAGAATGCTGTCTCTCAATCACCTAACGCAGCACTGTATCAAACACTTTAAAATTGCTTGACTGTGTTTTTGTTCGTTTTATCAATTAATTTATTTTCCGACTCAAAACTCTGATGTGTAGCCATCATTGAAGAAATAGCTTAAAGAGGTTTTACTTTCTCAAATTATAGGCGAGCGTCAGGGCTTCTCTGAATTCTTTGAAGCCCCTGATGATTTGTCACTGGATTAGCATGTAAATAGAAGACAGGCCAGTAAAATGTGTGAAACCTTTCACTTTAAAGGATTCTTGTGGACAACAATGAGTTAAGATTTAAACAGAAATGTTTTTTTTTCTGTTGCTTCTTTCCAGCAAAACTGAGCAAGACGTGATGATTTCAGTTTGTAGGTTTTTTTTATTTTGGAAGATGCACCTTACCAAGCATCTCCTGGGATTTTCCCAGCACAGACACAAAGAGATATTCACAATATCTGAATATAAATTGAGTAATTTCCCTCCGGAGTTTAAATCCCTCTACACGAATCATAACAGGATGTTTTAGTCTGATCTAGTCCACCTTTGTTTTGAATACCTTCATGAAAGTTTTCTGGGGCATTTAATTATCAGTCACCCTGTTTTTGAACACTAAAAAAGGTTGTTGGGAAATAATTGACACAACCCAAATAACTATGTTAAATCAAGAAAATTTTTCCAAAATACTCCAAACTGTGGATAGATAAATGCAACATTTACAGATCTATTCATGATTCAACAATTATGTGAGAATTTTCTCTCTGCTGTCCCTATGGAATACTGCAACCTTGTCTTCCACGATTTGCATTTGTTTATTTATTCATTTGTTCTTCATTATTTATTTATTTTCAAGGGTGGCATTCAAAATCCAGTGGGGATCAAGAAAAAAAGAAAACACCCAAAAAGATGCAGATATGGATTGGCATTTAAAATAAGATCCACATTCTGTACCAGCCTAATTCAGTTTCTTACATCAGTTTCTCTGCTGCAGTTTTTCCCTCCTGCCTTTCACACAGCAGTAGCCTTTCTAAGTACACTTACACATTGAGTTTTCAAGACACTTGGCAGTGTCTTACCACACAACCCTTGTGAATTTAGGCTGTACTTTCTCCCCATGTCATCCAAGAAGTGTCCATACCATCTGCTGCAGGACTTTGAAGTTAGTTTTCTGTGACTTTAGCTGCGTGTAATGAAGCTCTTTTGGGATTTATTGGTGCATATTAATCCGAATTTCATATGAGCTGATAAAAACCTGAACATTATAAATTCTTTATTTTCTGTCTACCATCTATTGCTCTGCTGCTTTTTAGTTTGAGATGAAATAGTGAAGAGGAGTTCTAAGTATTTCAGAAGATTTGGAACAGATCCAAATTTTAGATTTTTGTTGTGTTTGTCTTCGCTTTTATATATCAAAAGCAACAATTTCAGCTTTCAACAATATTCAGTTAAAAAAAAAACTCAGTGGAAGCTAGAAACCATTAAAACTAGAAACGATGACCAATTCTGACATAGCAAATATCATAATGTACTTTTCAAAATAAGAATGTAAATAGATACTTCAGTTGGAATTTTATTACCATTATTACATAAATAAGTCTTTAGAAACTAAGGACATCCTCTACAGAGGAGATGCCTGGTTAGTGTGTGCTGTGAGTAAGTGGATTTTAAAACCTTTAAGCCATTTAAAGTTTGGGTAATCTTTTTATGTTAATTAAAGACCCATGCGAGTAAGATAACCTATATCCCCTCATCCTTTATTGAAACTTGAGAATCACTCATCATTTTCTCATTAGTGTCTTCATTTATTAGATAAGAAGTCTTGAAAAGTTTTACATAACAAATAAGTACTAGGAAAACAGAACTTGAGTTCTTTTACATAGAATGTTGTACATAGTGGGGGGGTTTTAATACTTAAATATCCTGAAATTATGATAATCAGGTATGTAGAAGTCTTGACACAATCAAGTCTTTACATACTTGTACGAAAACAATAAATTCTGAGGACAAGTGATGAAAGAAGCGTGCCGTAGTGGGTTGGCTGCCATAGAGATGTTTTAATGAAGTATAAAGTAAGATTAGATTTGACTTCAAAGCAATTCATAATTGCTTAGAGGATAACTTGACAGTATAACTTCACAAATTTATTTAAATTGTCAATATATTCTCACTGTAATACAGGAGGCTGTCACTGTGAGATGAAAGTAATGGTCGTGGGGCTTTTAGCAGAATAGCTCCTGCTGGCCCCCTCCAGGAAGATGTCACTGCTGAACAGAATGCCAGGCTAGATGTAGCTTTTATAAAGAGAAAACAAAAAGGAAAACATAAAATAAATGGTTGGGCAGAGTGAGGAGCGATCCGTTTTGTCCTCCAACAGCCTAAAGCAACATAACTGCACTAGTCAGAATGACATAAACCACAGAGGAATGTTTTTTTAGTCTTGTCTTAACTATATGACTGCTACTTCTCTGTGTTATGATCCTGACTTATTACTGCTTTTGTTTTCCTTTATGTTTCTGCTTCATCATTTCTTTATTGTTTATTTGCGGTCTTGACATTTTAGTGTTAGGGGTTAGGCTTAGGGTTTTCTTTTCTGTGTGAATGTAACCTAAAAGAACTTCCACTTTTAGAAACTGTAGGAACTGAGTCTGAGAACCAAGTGCTCTCAGATTGCTCTTAGTATTTTCTTCTCTCTATGGTTTAGGGTAATATTATTTAGCATGTGGTTTATAGTCAAATAAAAAGCAATTCTCCAGCTTCCTTGAAATGCAATAACGTCCTCATTCTTATGTTTCAAATAGCTTATTTTTCCTGTTAGCCTTTCTGAACAAAGCTAAACAAAACTGTTGTTCCCAATGAAAGGCTTTGTGAGATTTTGTCATAGATCATGGCTGAGAAATACATGCATGGTGGAGATAATGTTTTCCTATTTACTTTCAAAAAATTGAGTTAGCTGGGAAAAGGCATTAAATTTCTCTTCAGGTAATGAAAATTATGATTATTATCTGGTTCAGATAAAGGATGGTGTAGTCAGACTGAGGCAGTGCTGGCTGCCTGCACTGCTTTGAGTTGTGCATCAGGCAGCAAAATATTATTCACTGTTTTGACTTTAATGCTAACATTAACTTTGATATGAAATATTTGACTACTGAAGAACTTTAAAGTCAAGTGAATTAAGAAATATTACGATGTATTCACAAGACATTTAAGTTTCTCGAGGGGCAGAAAATGATTTGCTAAAAGACTATGCAGAAAAAAATGTCAAACACTTCTAAGAACGGTTGTAAGCAGCATCATGGAGAAGCATTGTTGTGATGACATCCTCAAGGAGGAATGACAGAAAGGGTAGAAGCTTCTTAAAGAGACAGAGGCTAGTTTCAAGGCTTATGGCTATAATTCGAAGTCAAATTTTCTATAGATTGTGGTTTGTATATACTGTATGTATATAGCATTTCTATGCTTTATATTTACATATTTATTTAATCATGGTATAAAACGGCGCTATGTGCTTGGAAAATACATAGTGCTGTCCTATAAATGTGAGATCAGTGCTTCATGATTTATCTCTTCTTTAACAACAATGTTTTTCTCTGAATTTATACTGAATTTGTCCTATTTTTGACAGATGCCATCTAAAACAGTTTACTCATCAGAAATCCAGGGTATTTGCTTGATGAGTTTGACAAGCATTCAAAATGAAAAGCATATTTGAATAGGATAGATACAGCAACCTTTAAGTCTCATAATTTCAACTGAAAACAAATCTCTGTTGTTTTGCTTTTAAGTAGTTTAAATGAAAACATCCACATTTGAAAAACCACTTTTGTAACACAAATATTCACATTTGCACACACCATGTGCATATCAGAGGGAAAAACTGTTTTTGCAACATGCATGGTTAGTCCCTTTAATTGACTATATATAGTGTGTATGTATATGATTATTATTTATTGTTTTGTGGTGATGTTTTTTTTGTTTTCAGGAAAATTGTGAAAAAGTTAGCTAAGGGAAAATAAAAAGAATAGGGTTTATTAGGTTTTGCACATTTAACCAATGCTCACTTGTTATTCACTATAGAACCAGAAAGAAAAACCTTCAGCAATAGCTTCATTCACAAATCCTTCACTGGAAGTTTCTAGGCAATCAACCTCTGTATGTGCAGACATGGTTTGGCTACTTTTAAACTAAATATCAGGCATAATTTTAATGGAATATTTCTCTTTATTTATCTGTTCATATTTTGTATCATCTAGGGTAAAAGTGTCCAATTCTCCAAAGGCTTGTGCTGTTTGCACCAAGTAGTCTGTTCTCCAGAAAGTTGTTCATAATTCATGAGTGTAAACAGCAACTTTTAATAAAGCAATCTGCACTGCTAACTTTACATGGATGTCACATAGTATAAAGTTTAGCCTTTCTACCGATGCCTGAGTTGTTGCACAATATTTTGCAAATCTACAAATTGTTAAAACGTTGCATAAAATATTGTTTTTAGCACAAACCTTATAATTATAGTACATGCCAATATATAGTGTGTGACCTCCAGAATAATTGTAAGATAACCAAACTAACACTGAATAAGAACTTGTCCTGAGCACAGTTTTTCCTTTCAGGGAGAAGGAAAGACCCTATCCTGTGGCAGGAACATGGAGTGAGTGCAATACTAAGCAATGATGGCCAAGAAAAAGAAGTGGTTTGACAGTTTACAGATTAGCACAGCTCATATTCCTGGAATGTACATGCAATAATTGAAAAATCTGGTACATGTTTATTTAAAGTTAACAGCCTTTGAAGGAGCCATTCCAGTGTCATTTACAGTCAGCAGCTCTGCTTTACAGACATTCACATTGGAACATTGGAAAATATTTGATTTCATTCTTGTTAAATTTTTATTTGTTGGTGCAGGAAATGCTGGGGGAAAAAGCAAGAACTGCGTTTCAGCGATAAGAGTGCAGATGTTCTCTATGTATCATGCTGCTTAGACAAATCTGTTTAGCACACCATGCTGTTCCTGTCACAGAATGACTTAGATCGGTTTGATTAACACAATCTCCCACCTCACACTCTCCAATGATTTGGTCACTGGAGAGTGATTTACAACATAGAGTTTATGACACACTGTCTCCGACTCTGTTGCTCAACAGATAAGATTGTTGCTTTGGGGCTTCAGATTGGTAACCGATCCTAGAGACGGCTTCTGGAGAAGGGAGAGATATTTTGGGATCACATCTCGTAATTCAAACCCTGTTACTCCTTTTAACAAAGGAGACAAATCCAGCACTTTGCATTCTGTATGCTGTCTGTTGCTTTTTCTTTGCTCCTCTCTGGTTTAGGACTGCAAATAAACAGACTTTAAAAAGGACATATTAGGGACTTGTGATCTGATCTATGACCAGAGATTTCTCAGCCTACTACTATAGGTAACTGATTAGGATTCGTAATACACTTATAATTGATTGTAACATCATACATCTAAGTTACCTTTCCAGTTTGTAGAATAACCTCTAAACTTGAACATTAAGCTTACTTCCAAGAAAGTGTTTTTCATTCTTTCTAACTTTTCTGCCCATTTTACTTGTGGCTGAATGCTAATTTACATTATGAGCAAGAATTGGAGCAGTCAATTTGGGTGATTCAGCTCCACTTTTTTACTTCGTTCTCCACCTGGCTTTGCTTCTTTCATTGCAAAGAAAGAAGAAATGGTTTCCCAAAATACATTTGCTAAAACGTTTTTTTTTAAGGGGATGGGAAGGAATGGCTTGAAGATGGAACAGAAGGTGTGGTGTCTCTCCGTGTTTTATGTACATTTTTACAAAGAAGTGCTTTTGCCCTTGTGATTGAGATTGGTTCATTGCGGTGGAGTCGGAGAGACTCGGAGGACGGACCTGACTCCTAATGAAACAAAACTGACTCAAACATCCGCTGGAGAAGGGAAAGCGGTGGTTTCATTGAACACAGTGTGGCTGAAATATGCTTCCATCCCTAAATGACACGAAGCAAGTGTCTGTAATTGTGTTTACACATCTTGTCGGCTATTTGACAGCATGGAAATTGAGAAAATTGTCAAACTGAAGACTGCGTATGGGCAAAGTGTCCTATAATTGTTTTGCTGCAGCATTGTTTTTCGCTCACTAGCACGTAGGAAAACAGATTGCATGAGTCAAGATGCAAATTAGATGGTGTGTTTGATTGTTCAAATGCAACTGTTGGGAATGGTGATATAAGGCTGCTGTGCTTTGACTGCAGCCAGTGAAAATTATGACAGACTCAGATTTGCTGTCTTGACAGCACTGCTTTATTATTGTAATGAATTTAGGGAACAAAAACCGAAGACAGTTCATGGATATCCGTCAAGCAAAAGCTCTTAGGCAGACATGAAATGTGACTCAGAACAATAGAAGGATAATTTTGCACCATTGCATTAAAGATACAAATGACCAACTTTTGATAAATGGAAAAATACTTCAAGATGAAAACATTGCATTAAAACTAGGCGAAAGATCACATAAGCCTTTCAAGCAATTTGATTTCTTGAGCTTTTTTCAAATCCAATATTTTTGTACCTCTGGTATCTCAGTGTAATATTCATCAGCCAATGAACTATTTAGATATAGCTTTTGAACTGAACGTCTCAAAAATGTTCTTATGCAACGTTATGAAATCTGTTGCTGATTCCTAATACTGGTAGCACCAATAAATCTGACTTTCATAGTTTTAAAATGTGTCTTATCCAAAAGTTTTTTGACTTATTAAGACAGCATCCATGTCACTCGAGATTTTCCTTTTTACTTTCAGCTTTGGAAAACATTTTTTATTAATGTTTGACTCATTTTTGTTGTAGTTAATCTTGTGACCCTAAAGCTACAGCCGCATAGCCATGTATAAACTACAATCTGAGACAAAAATAATGCATTGCATGAATACCTTTCTAAACAGCAATTTTCCATCTGAATTATTCATAGACTAAAAAATAAATTGCAAAGGAGAAATATACAAAGAGAGACTGCCTCCTACCTCCAGTATTAGATCAGACTGTGCTGTTTCTCTTTTTATTTTCTGCCTTTATTTACTCGGACATCAGCACAATCTTCTGTGTTGCATGAACATCAAGAAATGTTTTTGCTTCATTAAAAACAGATGTAATTAAAATATCTGTAAAAACAGACATACTATTCCTTTATGAATACTGTATTTGGTGCTGCTTAGAAAAATGAAAAAAAAATACCCATTTCTAATTATTTGATTTTTATTTATTTTGTTTGGTGATTAGGTTTTATTTGTTTCAAGAAAGTATGAAAAATATGGTAACACTAATATTAACAAAAATGTTTTATTTTGTCCTTGCTGGTATATATTACTACTTTAATCCAACAAATACAAATACAAGTACACACATAAACACACATTAATCAGCTTGGTAGTGTGAGACGTAATCTCGGTTACTTATCAAGCTTTCATGACTACTTTTACTGTTGAAAGGCTTTCCGGTGTCTCATGAATAATCCCCAAATCAAACCAACAGTTTACCTCACATGTGATGTTTGTTCTTTGTCTCTGATGATGCTGATTTGCACTAAATGCTGTTTGCTACTTTGTTTTGGACAGTAATGAGAGGAAGAGATTTTCTGCACACAGAAAAGCCTCAGTGATGATATTAACAGCATTCATCTGAAACATAGGAGGTCGCGTTGGGGAGTGTTGAGCTCAGCACACACAAGTGATTTCCGAGTACTCTTTAGCGTCTCTACAAGTAAAATCATCATTGATGAGCCCGGATAGAGCTGATCAAAAGGGGTTAAAAGCTTCTTCATAGTGTTTTGTGAACTGTTTTAAGTGACCATTTAGATTCTTACTAATCAAGAGTTTTGTGATCCTTCTGATTAATTATCTGACTTGGCTCCCTCCAAGTTATAATATTTACATTTTAAAGACGGTTTTCCAATGTTTACTAGAAAGTGATTAAATGCGTTTGACTGGGTTGCTGAAGTATGTAACAATGTAGTAAAAAGCAAAGAGAATGTAATTATTTCATGTGGGTTTTCATAAAGAGGTAACCAACCAAACTGTTGTCTGATTACATATTAATTGAAAGTGCTTGGAGCATTTTTTACACTAGGAATGCATAATAATATGCAAAAAAAAAAAAAAAAAAAAAAAACTTCTTAAAATCTTTTTGGAAGACATTGGAAGACATGTTAGTTGAAGACACCACAGGTGCGTAAAGTTGCAGAGATTTCTTCCCTGTTTTTCCTGAATGTTCCAGAGAGATTTATTATGTAAAGAGAGTTAGTGGTATCGGCTTTTCCTCGTCTGCACTGGGATTATTTACATTCTCCAGCACAAAGCCTCCCTCTTCACAGGCAGGGCCGTGGTGGGTGTCCGAGGTGATGAAGGGCAGCTGCTTGTCAACCAGTGCGTGCTTTAAGCAGTCCAGGCATGCTTCCACTGTTGACACTGCGTGGCATATTGAGTTATAGGACATCCCCAAAGTGCATTTACATCAAAGCAACAATTAGGTTTTCAGTCTGACGTTAGTTCCTGAATATATACATGTATTTATTAAATTTTGTCGCACTAACGCATTATTTATTAGCTCCACCTAGTGTCAGAAAAAAGCAATATCTTAAAACCACCTTTTATATTATAACTATGTAGGAGCATCTCAATAAATTAGAATTTCTTAACCAGCTAAATTGACTTAAGTAATTCAATTAGGAGTGAAATATATACAAGTTCAATAAAGTTATATTTTCAAGTGTTTTCTTTTAATTTGGTTAAACCCAATGAAGACCCAACATTCATTTTCTCAGAAAAGTTGAATGTATCCCATGAAACAGAAGATTTTTGATACAGAAATATCAAAAAGTACTGAAAATCATGTCATGTGCAGTAGCTA
>CAEGAF010194524.1:0-10589 GCA_903067075.1 Micropoecilia bifurca
TTTAACACTTTCAAAAGTGTTACTTTAACACCAGCTGACTTGGACACATATAGACACTTTTGGGTGTTAATTCAACACTGGCATTGTTATTGTGTGGTTGCTATGGTAACCACCAACAGTCAAAAGGACAACAAGAGTTGTGGTCATTTTTGAAACTGTAAAACAAAAATCGGCTCTTTAACAGATTGAGAGACAGGAAGCAGTGTTGCATAGTAAGGAAGTAAAAACACTTCACTACTTTACTTAAGTATATTTTGGAGTACTTCATACTTTCCTCAAGTATGAAAATTTTTGATAACTTTCACTTATACTTCACTATATTTCCAAACTTAATTGCATCTTTTACTTCATTACATTTTCAATGTGTGGTTTAGTTACTCGTTACAAAAAAGCGAGAAAGAGAGGAAAGAGACAGACGGAGAGAGAGAGAGAAACGCTGGTGTTTTGACCACCTACTGATTGACTGCAACAAAGTCGGTACTTGCCTGGGCTTGTTCATCACCACCAATAGGAAACACCTGTTTCGCTTCCCCCATTAAACACAAAGCAAGTCTCTTGATGAGCAGCATGTTGCCACATTTTCTGTACTCACTATCTTTCTCATTTTCATCACTGACCACTTGAAGGGAAAACTTAAGGCTTACAAAAACTTTGTATTTTCTGTCCTGGGGGGGGAAACTAAGAAGCTGGTTCAGTTGTAAAGCAGATTAAGTTACCTTGTAGGTAAAGCACCTAATTTTCTTAACCAGATGATGCCTGCAGGTTTATCTATTAGCAGGTTTAATTTTGCCTGCACTTGGTTGTGTACATAATTACTTTAACTGTATTTGACAAGTTTACCAAAATATAAAAAATATTCAAACTGGATTTGCTTTCTTTTACTTTTTACTTATACTTTTCATTACATTACTTGAGTACATCAATTTTTACAGTACTTTCCATACTTAAGTACAAGAAAATTCAGATACTTTAAGACTTTAACTCAAGTGACATTTCAGTCAGTGACTTGGACTTTTACCAAAGTCATATTTTGGAGAGGAACCTAAACTTTTACTTGACTATGAGATTTCAGCACTTTATACAACACTGACAGGAAGTGAGTGTGAGCTGCTTTAAATGGCCATAAGTCGGACCCTCATCATGTCGCCATAAAGCTTTGAGCTTCTTACGGGAGGAGGAATCGTTTTTATTCTATCCAACAATTGATTTATCCTGCATTTTAAAGTCTCTCCACTGCTTGGTGTTCAGTCTTTCTGCCAATATTAGTGGCAGGCAGATTTAAATACACTTTCAACTACTAGTGGAATTTTAAACATGTTTTAAACTTTGGTTTGACTTAAAGCAGCAGTACGTAACTTTTCTAAGACAAATATTTGTTATTTATTGAAATTATCACTATGTTGTGACAGTAATGAGACAGAAGCGAGTGAAAAAAAATTTAACTCCTGATTTGTCTCAGTGCTAACTAGAAACAACCAATCAGAGCCAGGAGGCGGGTCTTTATGCTATCAATCACCCTCTGTGCGGACCTTCCGCTCTGCTACGCTACCATTGCCTGTTATGAATGCTAATGCTAGTTAGCATGGCCATTGATGACAGCAGATAAACAGCTTTCCTGTAATAAGTTGTTTCCAGATATGGGGAAAATACCCAAAAACTGTAATCAGGTAAAAGAAGAACTAATTCAACATATTTTTACTCAAACATTACATCATCAGACAGACAAAAATATAAAGTTAAGTGGAAATTTTGGTATTTTAAGGATGAAAATGACAATAATTCACATAAGTACAAAAAATAACAAAATCAGGCATTTTTCTTTTCCCAATCAACTTCTTTCATTAAAAAAAATCTTGTGAAACCAACAAAAACTGCAGTTTTGTGTCTGTCTGGTGAATTTTTGGTGACGTGTTTGTTTTTCACTAAGTGGGCAGAGATTTTACTGAAGATGCTTTATAGTAAAATTACTCAAGTAAAAGGTACAGCAAAGTAAAAATACAAAAAAGTTACTCGAGTAAATCCAACTAGTTACTACCCAACTCTGATTGTTTCTCCATCATTACCATACTTAGCACTGAGTACATGAGAATGATTGACAACGCTAAGACCCTCCTACTGGCTCTGATTGGTTGTTTTTGGTCGGGCTTGGCGCGTTTTTTCAGACGGCAGCAGCAACGCAGGGAGCAGTTGGAGGGGATTGAGCTTTTCACAGATTATTTGTCTATAATTTAAGAAAAAACATTTTTTTCTATAAAAGTTACATACTGCAGCTTCAAACGAATCAAGTTTCTCGTGCAGCAATTTTCACTACAAGTCTCTGCGGCTTTCGCCGAGGGACTCCCGCCTAAAACAGAGCGGCAATCAATGAACTGCTCCAAAATGAAATCCAGTTGCAAATGAGAGGCGTTTGAAACGTGCCAGCCTGTCTGCTGCAGTGAGCAGCTCCAACAAACAACGCGCCTGCAGGAGCTTTCAAATCCTCTCTTTCTTCCTACTCGCATCTTCTTTGATCATAATGTTCACAGTAAACAACGAACAGTGTGTCGTTTTCACGCAGCTCACGGAGGAGACGCCTTCACTTACGTAGCAGCTGAATGTGGAGGTTGAGTGGCAGGTTGAATCACAAAGGGGATTTTTTATCACTGCGACCTCATTTTCACGTCAGTGTTGTTTAGAAGTCAATGACAACAACAACAAAGCAAAACAATAACATTTATTATTGATTCATACGTTATACATTTCATGATTTATTAGCGATATATTATTATTGGCAAAGATACTATAATCCAATTGCATTTCTATACATAAATACAAAATATGAGGTAGGGCCTCAATAATTGATGATGAAAATAAATAGATGCATTTTTCACATTTATGATATATATCTTCTATTTTTTTTTTACACATAACACACATTTTAAAATGTACTTTTATAATATATATATTCTCAATTTTTAAATTAAATGAATGTCATGGGATGTTGGAGGCACATATCTATATCCATAGGCAGCAGTGCCTCACATAGGACACACAGAAATATATGACATTACTCAAGTAATTAGAAATTTAACCTATGCACTCATAGGTCACACAATAAAGTGCCAAAAAGACACAACAGACAACAATAGGAATACTGGTACCATATGAGACAGACAGCTATGCTGCGGTGTTAATTTTGAAATACATTTAATAATAATAATAACTCTACTTTTTTGAGAACATCTATAAGGCCAATGGTTACCTGAAGATGTGCTGTAACATATTGGCAAACATCAAAGAACAACTACATGTTAAATGGATGGCAGTATCTCGACTTCCTATACGCACACGACACCTTTTTAAACTTCTTACGTTTCAGCTACGATCCCACATAAAGTATCATTCTTTGGTTGCTTACACTGCCCAGTGGTGACTTGCAGGCCAAGAGATTTATTCATATTTATATATATGCATATTTGTTTTTTTCTTATCTCTGAACTGACGCCATCCCTCGATTTTGTATCTTTATGTTCAACTAAAGGTTCCCTAAAGTAAACATGCAGAGACTTATACTTTGAGAAGGAAACAGATAATTACACATGGACATTGAGTTATAGCAACACAAACTCCAACATGCAAGCTCTTCATTTGATATATTTTACAAATATATGTGGTTCAAACAAAACCATAAGCTGATTTTTTTTTCCTGTCAAACCAAAGGCAAAGAATCCCTACATAAATGGTAACACAGGGACATAAAACACACGTATAGGTCTCACCTCTGAGTAAAGTCATAAAGGGTTTATCTTTAAAGTCTTGCAGGAATAAACTAAATGCTCTCATCATACAACATTTGCTTTTTAATCTCTGATTAGAAGAAAAGCCATCCATCGGAGAATTTTAACTTTTTTTGGGAGCAAATCTGTATTTAAAGTTAGCATTACAAAGCTAGCTTAGCGTCATACTAGGAACTGCTCATAAATCCTCCTCGCTTATTTCTACAGTCAGCTCAGACCAGTCATGCAAACATTTGATTGACAGCTACGTGGAGACCGATTAAACATACAGAGACAAACACACACACACACACACACACACACACACACACACACAAGCCAGAAACAGACATACATCTTTTTAAAATCACAGTTAGAGCTAAATGCACGACGTACTAAAAGGAACACAGTGCAGCGAGCAAACTATTTAACATCTGTATATTTGTGCTCATTAATTGATTATGTTTTGCTTCCAAATAACCTCTTAGTATCTGTGCTATTTTCATATCAAGGTCACGAAAAGACATGGCTTAGAGAAGTAGGAATAGAAAGCCTTGAACTTTTAGCAATTGCTTTTTCAACCGGCTAAAAAAAAGACACTCCACCATTGAAAGCCTGCAGTGATAAAAGCATCTATTACGCCAATCAGGAACTCTGCATAAGCTCAAAAAACACGAATCCGGTTGGTCCAAAGCAAAAACGACTAATTGCTTGTAAGTAGGTGCCTGGTGTTTCTTTTAAGTTAATAGGTTGGCAGCCCTCATTAGTGGCCTGCAGTGACATTTCAAGTCCGATCACCTGCAGAGCTGCACTCTTTTAATTTTTTTAAACCCACAGAAATCCACTTACAGCAGCTCAGTTATGCGGATGATGTCAGAGCGTAATAATTCAAAGGAAACAAGTGCAAAATTTCACTAATGCGTCTGATTCTGACGGACCACGGTGGGACTGAGATGGGTCCAGAAAAACTGCCAAAAACCCTTTTGCCGTTTACAAATAATATATGCACCACAGCAAACTATTGCACAGACCTATTTCCTCTGCGCTTCATTACAATCAGTTCAAAAAGTTACTTTTAAATATGTTTTACAGCCTTCCATGAAGCGCACACCAGCATAATGACACCCTGCAACACAGCTGTTCAAAATGACTCACTTTGCATTTAAGCAAAGGTGAGCAGAATAAAAATAAAAAATCAGGCTTCATGGAGGTTCTCCAGGAAAACAATCTCTCCCAGCTGGGTGTTCATTGTTTCATTGTGATTAAACACAAAGAAGGCTCCAATTTTCCTTGCGCTATTATTCCTGCAGCTACCACAGTAGTCTGACGAGTTTACCTGAGACCCTGTTTCAACGAGGACAAACGGAGAGAGAGGCGACACGCTCCCAAATGACAGCGAGGTCTTCAGTAATCTACCACTAACAAGAGGCGCCGTGAACCTCCTCAGGGGAGCAAAGCCTTTTTTCTACTCTAAATCCTAATTTGTTTGCACATAGCAGTAGCTCCTATAGAGAGGATGTGACAGAACACACTTACTACTCGAGGATAGTCGGGATATTTTTTTTTTTCCAGAAGGACTGCACTTTGTACAAAACATTACATGTTGGCAAGAGTAACGTTGGGGGACATTTACACACACAAACACTCTCACTCTCCGCCTTCCTCCTCTGGAGGTTTTATAGATAGATATAAATATATATATATAACTCTAATAATGTGTATGCTTATATATTTGATATAGTTACTCTACTTATGTAACCTACAATGCAAAGAAGATTTATATATTTATATATATGGCTTGACAAAGTCACAACACATACATACAGCATTTAATAGACATTTATGCACACAGAGGTCATCTTCGTCAACCTGAAAGGGTTAATTAATTGGCCAAGTAATCGCTGACGATGGCTAAACTATTCGGATAGCTTCCTACTTTGCACCGCTTTAAATTCACAGACAAAGCAACTTAACAAAACACAACTTGATAAAATAAGGTGTCACATTCTACCTCTCAGGTTCAGAGACAAAGAGAGTCCAAGGTTCTGCTCCAATGCTGAGTTGTTAAAGGCCAAAGTGAAACTGGTAACCAGGATGCATTCGCCACTCTACTGGGACATAGGAGGCACAAAGTACAGATATCATAATCTATTTCTGACAAAGCAAGAGCGACTGAGCCGTAGTTGATGTGACTATTAATACATACTGCTGGAAACGTGAGAACAAAGCATACTAGTCTATTTTTTTTTCAGATAGTATCTATGATTAAGGTGAAATTTTGTACACAGATGGACCCAAAACCAAGATCCCCAACCACGTTTACTGAACTTCGTTTTTTTCTCTTTTTTTCTGGAGTTTCATTTTCTTTTCGTTTTTTTTGACTGCTTGCTTCCACCGACATGATTCGTCATCCCTACACAGAAATGAAATGCAACTCACACACACACACACATAGAAACAAACAAGCACAACTCCATGGAGAACAACTATTGTGAGTCTAATATTGCAAAGTGCAATCTGAGTTGTGTCATTTTATGACACGATTTTTCTCTTGGAATGAGTCCCTGGGAGGGTGGGGAGTTGGGGGGGGGTGTGGAGTAATCAGTGGTCATGTGTGGGAGGCAATGAAAGCCTATTAACTGAGTACCAAGTAGCAGCAGGAAGATCAGGCTCCACTTGGACAGCCGTCCCTCCCTGAGACAAGACGGGAAGACGGAAAAGAAGAGGAAAAGCCTGTTTCCACTTCCGTGATAAAGAGGGGAAGCAGACAGAGTGAAGTACAAAGCGGAGGAAAAATCAGAGGAGGAAGACGAGGCGGAGGACAAAACAGCCTGGAAAGCAGGCGTCCACCACACTCCAAGCCCCCTGCAAAACTTGGAAGGTGTTGCTTCCAGAGCAGCTGCTACTGATAGGAACCGAGCTGGAAGTCCTTTGGGGGCAGTTTGAGACCCAGGGAGCTGGTTCCTAATGGGTCGATCATGTTCTTGTAGCGATTTCCACGGTGCTTCATCAGGAACGGCCCCCAGTCAGGCTGAGGGGAGCAGACCAACTTCAGACGCTGCAGGAGAAAACAGAGCCTGGTTAAAGCTTTGAGACGATAAATCAGGTTTATGTTAGCATTCTGCTGTCAGATGTTTTGTTAACTGTGTCCAATATCATGATACTGCTTTAAATATTACAAATTAGGGCTTATATGATATTAGAAAACCTTGCAGAGTCAGGTTCTGGTAAATCATAATGATAATAATGATAAATTCACATACTCCTATTTTTCTCATGTGTCTTTTAAAAACTCTCTCTGTGACCTTTAAGTGTCTTGGAAACTGAAGTTTCTGCTGCAGTTAGACTTTATCCAGCAGGCTGAATATCTTATTAATGTGTAAAGTGTGAATTCATGATACTTGAAATATATTCATCATCAGAATTTGCTTTCCAAGCAAATAAAGTTCCAGATATCAACTTTATACAAACTTACATAAAAAAGTTCCATTACACAAAATTTTGACAATATTTCACTGACGAAAAAACATTTTCGCAATCGCTCTGTTTTTATTAAATAAGAAACGCAATTAAAATCACACGTAGATAAGTCATTAAAAAAATGCTATACCATCATCTTAGCACCACTTCCTGTTGTCTTCTTCGTCGTTTCAGACAGTAGTAACATCCAGTCGACCACATGACTCGTGTGATGCAAAGAAATATGTTCCCATTGCAGCTTTGCGATATAAACTAATAACGGGACCTTCTGCTCAATTTTACTTTAAAGCAAATTTATTTTTATAATTTTAATTTGTGTTATTCTTCTTCTGGCTATTTGCCCACTTTTCCTCTCACATTTCAGTTAAAACACGTCACGTCTAAATGCTATTAGCACAGACATGAAGCTGCATTTCTATTACTAACGTGCAAAAACATTGTCAATATTCCACTAATGTAAAAAAACCCCCACAATTTCACAATTATGGTGTTTAAATAAGAAACACAATTAAAACCACACATCAGGGGTCACCAACTCCAGTCCTCGAGGGCCAACATCCTGCAAATTTTAGATGTGTCTCTGCTCAAACACACCTGGATCAAATAAACTGCTCGTTTCCAGCCTATTGCAGAGAGGAATGAATGCTGGTGAGGGAATTCAGACATTTTGGAGCAGAGGTGAATTTAAAGGTTGCAGGATGGAAGCCCCTGAGGACTGGATATGACATGAATACGTTTGTTAATGTAATAAGTCATTCAAAATTAATCATATCAAAATTAATTTTGATACGACTGATAAAAACACCTAGAGCAAAAACAGTTTTCTTTTTTTTTCCAAAATTGGAAAATTTATTTTGATAATATACTGTATTGTGAAGTCAATTATATATGGCTACATATGGTGGCTTTCAAAATTATTAATACCACTTGAACATTTTTCATGTATTTTATGGGATTTCATGTGATAGACTAAAAAAAAGTAGGACATAATTGTCAAGAGGATGAAAAAATGAGAAATTTTCAGATTTTCTTTCTTTTTCTAAGTGTTCTTTGTACTTGTCTTAGTCCTTTGACTCATACTTTATAGAAGCACCACTTTCTGAAATTACTTTTGCAAATCTTGTGAAGAAGGTCTCTACAAGCTTTGCACATCTAAAAGTGGAAATTTAGCTATTTTTCTTTGTAAAATAGCTCAGGCTCAGTCAGTGGAAACAGCTTTTTAAAATAAACTTCAAGGACACAGACTCTCACATGGACACAGGTCTGATTTGACCAGACTCCACAGAAACAAGAATATGCTTTTATCCAAGCCACTCCATTGTAGCTCTGACTTTATGTCTGCAACAGAGAAACTTGTTCTTTCTCACAGAGGACTAAAAAAATGTCATAACTGTTTTGCAGGCCTGGTTTAGGATTTCCTGTAGATTATTCTTGACACATTATCTCGGTTTAAGCTTCATTCTTTGTTCCTGTGGTACATTTGCAGCTGGTGGGACGTATTTGGACATCAACAGAGTTCTGCTTTTAAGTTCTTGTGAAGAATGAAATATTTGGATAGAAGGAAATTTGTTATGAAAACCTCAAGTAAAATTAAACATATCTGTTCTTTGAGAGTATATATTTGCCGTTACCTTATTAGACCCAGTGGAAGCTACATTTCTACTATAGTATCAAGACTTTTTCAGCCTCTAACAAGTTTCACTTCCTTATTTCCACATAATTTGCGCAATATTTTATGTAATTTATTTGTGCTTTGATCTTCTCCATAAGTGCCTGCTGAGTTTGTCTTCATATTGTTTCTTATTGTCATCCAACAATCGTCCAATCTTTACAGAACGTCTGAAAATAAATCACACCCAGGTGGATTGCAGTTCTACTACATAAAGATGCAATAAAGTTCTATACGGATCAATTAACTGCATATGCAACAATAAACGGTGAAATTCTCAGCAAGCACAATAAATTGGTTCAAACCTCAGCTGAATTTTTGTGCAGATTCTGCACATTCTTCCTATAGTGAGTTTTCTTTGGATGGTTTTTCCATGTTCAAGTCATTTATTACACCTTTTTAAACAGAATTAGATGTGTCACACTGATCAGTCTAAGCTGGCAAAAAATAGGTAGAATGACAATCTAATAGCGGGTTTTGGATTAAACAGAAGGATGTTGGAGACACAAAAGTGCAGGAATAATTTGAGGCTGATGGCTTTGTTGTAAAACAGCGACTGAAGTCTAAAATCGGTTGGTTGGAGGAATGTATAGAGGGTAATATGACAATCAAGAGAGAAAATGTAAGAAGGACTAAATTAATAAGCTTTAGATCAGATGAGCGCTTGCATTCATGGTTATTTTCCCAGATAACAAAAGAAATCTTGACGAAAAATCTGTAATTGAGGCTTCTGTCAGCGATACTGAGAAAACAAAGCTGTTTGGACAAAAAGCCGCAATCATCATCATCATCCATTAATCAAAGTGTTTAAAAGAGACTCGGAAGACTCCCAGAAATATGAACGAATTAATCCTCACCCTGCAGCTTGCCTCTCCATGCTAATGAGGGAAGGATGAGACTATTGATTTCCCAGTGTGTATATGTTTGTGTGTGCATGTGTGTCAAAAACAATAGACAATATCCTGCTGCAGTTTCATCTTAATTATTACCTCCACTATGGTGCCAGGGGCCAGGTGCATCTTAATGGCAAACATGATGGGGATCCAGATTACAGAGCAAATAACCATGAGCCAACCCATAACCATGGACCAGGTGGGGTAGGTGTAGTCCTCATACGTCATCACCTTCCACTGGTACAGACTCAGTCCCAGGATGCCCTGCACAAATAATGAACCTCTGGTTACATTTAACGACATGTTGATTGTGTAAAAATGTATGGATCCCCTATGGAAGCCCATTTCCGCCATGAAAAAAAAAGCTAAACAGGAAGTCATAATTTTGACTTTGAAAGTCATAATTTTGACTTTGAAAGTCATAATTTCGACTTTCAAAATTATGACTTTAAATCTCATAATTATGACTTTGAAAGTCGAAATTATGACTTTAAATCTCATAATTATGACTTTGAAAATCGAAATTATGACTTTGAAAGTGACCCAATTTCGATTTTTTGGCAATTTAGATTTTTTTTGCAGAGCCGTTCACACTGCCAGTAAATGGACCTGTATGTGTTCTGCAGTGTAAACGGGCAAACAACCTGAAAGTGTCCCGCATGCACAGTAGAGGGCGCCATAGCGTCAGCGTTCTCAGTGTTCTGCCAACCACCATAAAAGAAGAAGAGCTCAGTGTTTGAGGAAGTAAACATGGAGGCTAACGGTGGAGCTTAGCTACATATTTGAAGTTGT
>CAEGAF010194526.1:0-10971 GCA_903067075.1 Micropoecilia bifurca
TGGTCTGTCTAAATTGCCCCTAGGTGTGAGTGTGTGTGTGCATGGTTGTTTGTCCTGTGTGTCTCTGTGTTGCCCTGTGACAGACTGGCGACCTGTCCAGGGCGAACCCTGCCTCTCGCCCAGAACATCAGCTGGAGATAGGCACCAGCAACTCCCGACCCCACCAAGGAACAAGGGTGTTAGAAAATGGAAATGGATGATAGTAAACATTTAAATATAATTCCTCTGAATGATGATCTATAATGAGATTGATCTTTTTCCCTTTTCCATTAATGTCATATTCACTATTGTCTCTGGTAAAATCCTGGGTGATATAACTGATATGGGTGTTTGGCTAATTTTTAAACTATTCATTTAAAGTTCTTTTATTTTCTTAACTATCCATCCAACACTCCTAATTTATTTTTTTCTATTCTTTTCCCCAGCGTTGATTTAAAATTTCCCATGGTGGATGAGTCATAGCATCGTCCTTGCAAATTTAACCAGTACCGGTAATTTGTTTCTGATTTTGTTCTTCTATAATGGTCCTCCCTGACTTTTCTTAAACACAAACTAATTTCCTTTTGATCCTTTGCTGGGACTTTCTCTTTGTTTTGAGTTTTGGCTAGTCCAATAGCCAAACAAATCCTTCCAAACATAGTTGTAACACCCTGGGAAATGAATGGTCTAAAAAAAAATTATTAAAATCCAAAAATGATACACTTGTCATGATCTTCATGATCATCATTAGCTTGATCATGATGAATGCACCTTGTAGCAAATAATGATCAGTCTTTGGCATATCACAATAATGTTGTATATAATTCTTATAAAGACTAGGACACATCAAAACTATACTTAAGTTCTTTACACCAGTTGCATCAGCTGGAAAATAACTTGAACAAAATCCCAAAGATTTGTTTAAGCAGCCTACCATGAACACCTAATCAGTAGCATGCATGGACCGCTACCAGTGGTGGATATGCAAGGAATCATATCCTGGACAAGCCCCTCCTTCTGTCAGCCCCCAACCAATTAAAATGCAAACAATTATCAGTTTGTTTTTTTGTTGTTTTTTTTTAGAAGAAAGCAGGTAACCTAATCTCCCAGAACTCTCCAGCAAGCAAGGGAAACGTATTCCATTGCACATGCATACAAGTGGTAGCAAACTTGTTTAGCTTTACCAACTGGTAAGATAGGATAAGACAGGATAAAACAATATAAGATCTTGACCACCATACCCCTTTCCAAATGCTGCCCTGGGCAACTGCTGACATAAACCACATCAGAAACCACCACTGACTGTTACCATGCAGCAGATATAATAAGTTACCCTGTTTTCCTCCCCTCTATCTTTTTTCTTCTTGTTCTCCTTCCTTCAATCCATTGCTTTGCATCCACTTATGTCTCTAATACTCTTCTACATGACAGGTACCTGAGAGAAAAGTCAGGGAAAGGAGAGGAAGGGCTTTCATCATAAGCTCTGGGCTAAACATTTCATTAAACTTCTATTTTAAGTGGAGACTTGACTTAAGAGCTTTAAAGTCGTAAAAACTACGTTTAAAGTAGAAAATACATTTAGAACAGAGTATAGATTTTGAAAATCTATACTCTGACCTAAACTGACCTAAAATGGAAAGGTCAGTTTAACAGGTAGATTTATGTTTCATAGATATTCACTTAGAGGGCAACATCACATGTTAGTGATGTGGCTGATCCAGTTTGATGAGGGTGTCAGAACGGAAATCGACACCACGTGTAACAGAATATTAGGTGTAGGCATCTGGATCCGTTCACCAACACAGACCCCGTCCAAAAACCTAACCGGGGGAGAGAACTTAATGACACAATGTTTTTACCTCCTTAATAACATGCTTAGATAGGAAAACAACTACTACTACACAAACCAATAAAAGCCATGAATTTAAAGGTAAATAACATTAAGTGATGTATATGCTTACATTGATCAGCTGAATGAATGAACTCGCTGTAGGGGTTTTGCAGTGCACTGCATTAGCAGGAGGGCAAGCAGTTGGGAAAGTGAGAGAGCCATGACTTGCTTGTTTTGTGCTGTTGTGTTGACAACCTTCCCTTCTGGTTAGGACCACCCTGCTCGCCGCTCAGCTCTCAATAAAACAAGCTCTCCTTCACCCTTGCTTGCTCCTTTCTCAGGTCATTTGTGAGTTCTTTGACTTTAGTTTTTTTTTCTTCTTCTCTTTAAATGACCTCCTGCTTTGTTGGTTCATTCTGGTTTTAGTTCCTGAAGGGTTGAAGACTTATGGAAAGTCGTGTCATTATGACCCCCTTGGCTGAGCATTATTGTGGACAACAGGCTGGAAACATTATCTTGCAATGTCACCATTAGTGAAGTAGTGAAGAAGCTTTATTTGGTACCTGAATTGAAGCTAATGATGCTCTAAAGAGCAGCTGTGTGGTAATCCCGAGGCGGGTTAGATTATATGATGAGTTTTGAATTGTTATATAAAATTGCAAAAAATAAAAACAAAAATAGCTAAAAAATAAAACCCACTTTTTTTTTAGAAGTTCTGCAGCAGATGTATAAAACTTCACCACTTCCTTTATGAAAACATATCTCATCGCTAAAAAGTGACCATTTGCACAATATTCATGCATTTAACTACTTAATGCTTCCAAATCAATGAGTCTAAGCTGAACGGGATCCTAATGTAAGTGTGAGAGAAAGATTTTGAGAGAAATTAAAAGAGAAGGAAGAAATTAAAGTATAAGAACCGGTCGATCAATGTCATACACACGAGCGTTACGAGTCTCTTCTGGTTCTGGCTTTAGAGATTTCTGCAGACCTTCCAGTTTTGATTCAGATCAAGGTGAAGACAGTTAATTCTGATGTTAAGCTTTAAAGAAATGTAAGAAAGAACATGGTGTAAACAAAAACATTCCATTTGATTGGGCACTACTTTCTGGTTCTGGTTCTGTGTGTCAGAAGTCACAGAACCTGGTTTCCCTGACAACCAGCTGCTTCTGGGGGAGGAGCCATCATACAAACTGATCAGAAGGAGACTTTGCCTCAGAGCAATAAGAAATATTCTCCTTTGTCAATAAACTGTTCTTGTAGATCAGTTTTTTTGGGGGGGGGTTATCCCTGGGAAGTTTTTACATCCATGACTTTTATGGTGGAAATTTTACTCTGTGCAAAATAAAAAAAACTCTGTGCTACAGTAAATAGTATGACACCCCCAACTTTAATGGCACAGTGAGTTTCCAGAATGCTTTTACATACATGTGTAAAGAGGGTGTGTGACTTTGTGGGTGTGTTTAGAAAACTGTTAAAGACTGTGTGAAGCTATAATTGTTTATAGCAAAACCCAGAGTGCTGATGTACCGTCCTCTATGCTGCAGAAAGCAATAAAGCTCAGGACTCAGAAGAACTGCCTCAACTGTCTTTGTTAAAATGTTTTCCATTTTCAGTTTTGCAAACAAACAAAAATAATCACCTCAGAGTTTAACACTAATCAATGTTTTAAGGTGACCTATCTCAATATATGAAAGTTCTGACATACATTGTCAGGCAATAAGACTTCAATAGCTGTGTGTAATGCTTCAAGGTCATACATTTTTTATACAGGTTTTTTCTTTGTTCCTCACTTTGGCAGCATGTTGTAAACTTAAAAAATAGTGAAAAGAAAGGAGTAAAAGACAAAATACATCTGAAGCCTAAAGATGCTATCTTTAGCAGAGGAGTAAATACTATACGATATCTATCAGACTGTGTCATCTTTGTTTTGTTTTTTTCACCAGTAGAATTTGGGAACATGTTGTGTCTTTATAGGAAAAATCATAAAGATACTGCAAGAAGCTTACAAAGATCTGGCCAACATTTATAAAAATCGATGCAATGTCAAAGAAGATTTTCCACAGATTATTCAAGAGTGTAAATCTTTTCTGAAACTGTGTTTTTTAAGTGAAATTGTTTTTTTTTTTTTAAATAAATGGTTATACATTTTTTAACTATATTTTGAGTCGTTTCGTATGAGAAACAGTCTTCTAGACTGAATAAACATCCTGTATGAAAGGTTGGAAATCAATCTGCAACAAATTTAACAATAATTCCAACATGCAGCAAAGTTAACTGAAAACAAATGGCAGAACAAACTGTGTGCTAAAACCTCAGTGCATACCAGGCCACATTTAGAAACCTGGCTCTCTGTGCTGTCCAGTTTCTGGCTAAACCTGTGGATGTGTGTGAGAGAGAGAGCGCGAAAGAGAATGTGTGTTTGTTATCTTTAAGAGTATTCTGTTTAAAACATCTGAAGAGGCAATAAACAGATTTTTTTTTTTTTTTGTGAAAGGAAAAAGCCTCGGCGCAGCTGCGCCGAACTGTAATCCTCCAGACGTCCGGAGAGACACCACAAAGGACGGCTGAGTGGCTGAGTGGCAACCACATGATGCTGGGATTCACTTCAAATATCTGATGATGTGAAACAAGACAGATGCGCGGACACATGTGGAAAAGGCCGGATTTCTTCACGAGGGTCTCGGCTTACACAAAGGAAAAGCTGGAAATACATCTGAACGGGAGAAGCAACAGAGCGATCCAAAACAAAAGGCTTGGAAGAAAACATTAAGTCTTTTTTTAGGGAAGAAGTAGCATTGGAGGTCTTATAAAATGAGAATATTTAAGCAGCATTCAGGAAACCTAAAAATCACATACATCATACAGCTGTGCCTTTTGAGCTGCTCCTGATTTCCTCCCATAGGTCTTGGATGCATAGAGTGACCATGTTAGACACACTTCACTTATATGATGACAGATATTTAACACAGATGTACTCATGCTGGAGCTAAAGCCTACGCAGGGCCACACGCATGCATCGAAACCACAGGTTTGACTGTGGCCAGAAATCTGAACAATTACACCAGACAACCTTGAATTTTAGAGCAATCCTTACTCTGTCTGCTAGTGTTTTACTGGCCTTTACGAGTGAAAAGGACAAGTTTTACAGCTCAACTTTGAAAGGACAACAGTTATTACAACAGAGTCAGGTGGGATAAAACTTTTCAGCAGCAAAGTGTGCAGACAATCAGTGAAAAGAGTTTCTCTAGTTCCAGCTAATGTAGCACACCAACAGAGCGTAGGGTGACTGAATCGTCAGTTATTTGTATTTGTCTTTCCAGGGCTGCTGGTTTAACTTAATACCTCGTTATGTGAGCAGGCTGTGAGGTCAGCGGACCCAGTGGGCAGAAGGGAAACAAGTAAAGGCCCAGCATGCACAGGAAAAACAGAGCTCACACAAACAAAAACTCTCCTGCTTTATTTAGTGGTTATGGCAAAAAAAACAACTCATAAATACTCCTTTTTTTTCTTCTGTCATTTAAGAGGGTAATTTTAACATCGTGTGGTGCAACTAGGCACATCTTTTTCCTGTTAAATTTTATTAATTTGGCCTTTTCTTTCATCGTGAATTTATTGGACTTCAGAAAGAGCTTAGCCATTGTTAACTGTGTAAACAGCTGTAAACCACACACAGACACCACACTGCAGAGAAAAGAAACAGGCGAGTCAGACAGAAAAAAAAAGCCTGTAGCTCGCCAAAATGTACGGAATCATTGCAAAAGAATTCATACCTTTTGAACTTTTAGATACTTTGTTATGCTGCATCATATTTTATCAGTTTTCCTTTGCTCAAACATAAATCTGTAAAATATGGCATGCCTTCGCATTTAACCCTTATTACTCTGATACTCTTGATTTAAATCTATTTCTAGCAGTTGTCTCTTTAAAGGTTATCTAATTTGTCCTAGTATAAATCCAACTGTTCTATGAAGGTTTGTTAGAGAAGATTAGAAATGTACAGTAATCAAGTGACCAGTGGACTCAATCCAACTGTCACAAGACTGGAAAATGATGTTCAAAGACCCTTTTTATCCGATTTAAATGACCAGGAAGTTATTTATTTTCCACATAGAACTTTGTAAAAAACTTCATATTTAAATGGTAGAGTCACCAACGCACCTGTAGCTGCAGTTACAGAGAAAGGTAGTTGTACAACATTTTCACTGACAAATTTCTGACACACTTTTTAGATTTTAGTAAATGTTCTGTTCATTAAGTTTTAATGATCAGTGTATTGATGAACACTTAAATCGTGACTTTTCATTCTTGACATGTTCAAGTCTTTATGATTGCATAATTGTGTGCTGTTTGACTTTGTTTTAATTTGCTACTAGTTGTTCTGTAACCTGCTTGATGAAACTAACGTCAAATGTTCATTCATTTTCCAACAAGTTGCACATTTAAAACATGTGATGACAAGAGAAAGAGGGTTAGGATAAAAATATAAACTTCATTTGTAGATGTTTAAAGATTTGCGATATTTTAAAGAAAAAACTATACACATGAAAAAGCATATCTCTCTTTTCTCTTAATACAAATGATTCAACGACTGGTCTACGATGAGGTTTTGGTTCTGTGAATATGTCCCGTTTCATTATGTCATCTCAACAGCCTCCTAAAACACACACAGTTGCAGGAGTTGGTGGTAATCTGTGGTTTATAGTGCAGCATGGCCGCCTGCAGAGGTTCCTCCAGCACAACAGCAGAGAACAGAACAAGTGTTTGTGGACGTGCAGGGTGTGAGTCATGTATATAACCCGACGACAGGCAAACAGGAAGCAACACTGTCTTAATATTCACAGGGAATCACAGAGAAGGAGAGCAACAATCCATGAGTGTTTAGAGACAAATCATGTTTTATTCTCTTCTCTTCATCCTGCAAACCGGCTCTGTATCCAGACCAGCACATCTGGTGGGCAGATGTTTATCTCTACTCTGTCCCTAATTTCTCTCCATCATTCCTTTGTGTTCCTCTGGGCAGGCCTGGTGTTAATCTTTCTCTCCTCCACCTGGCCGAGACCACCCACGCTCAGAGCAGCGCGGCGCGGCCCACCAGCAGAGAGTGTATGTGTTTGAGGGTGTGTGCAACACAATTTTGGGCAAACAAAGGGAGACCTGTACTTACATTCACACAGAAGCAACTGTAAGACGAAGATTTAGTATGAAAGCATATGAAGCACACAATGTATTTTCCACGGATTCTGATACTGATGTTATGTTTTGGGCACTTCAGTGTAGATTTAGAGTGTAGATATAATAGATGTAAAGAAATTCAACTGCAGTCCAACAAAAGATGTAGACATTTTAAATTAAAATGAATAATAATTTTAAAAAAAACACATCCAGATAAATTATAGAAAGATGAATAAACACGTAGACAAAACTGTATTTCTGAAAAATGCAATGAAGTGGTGCTGAATGACTGTCTTCTCTTTGACTTTTTCGCCATCTGGTGGAGGGACAATGAAAGTACAGTCAGTGTTTGGCTTTACCTTCCTGCAACTACTAATAAAATGCTTACAATGGATTTGAAGAACCACACGAGGGCAACAATGTGTAGGAGATGCACTTTTTCCCCTTTTTGATCTGTGAGCTTAAAATAAAAGTGAGCAAACTCACAAAACAGTAAAAATCATGTTTTAGGATAAAAAAGGTTTTCTTAACTGCCAAGCACTTACAGATACATCTCTAAAACTTGTATTTTCCCATATTATTTAGAATCATTGCACATTAAGTAAAAATATTTCAAGTTTTTATTTCTTGTAATTTGAAAGGTAATTACACACTGGTCATAATATCTGGCCAGTATATTGCATGTCAATACATAAGATTGACATGCAAATCTTAGGTATTTGCATGTCAATGATCAATTAATATGCATTGTTCCATTTTTAAAAAAAATAAACTTGAACATATAAATTATATGAAAGGACACACAACACCTACTCTCTTTTTGTTTTCACATGCACACCTATAATTATGTCATTTTCTAGAAGTCAAGTGTTTCCTGTCCACATATAGTAAACACAAAAAGTAGACCATGCCGGAACAAAATGCCCTGTTCCCTCTTCAATAAATTACTAAGCACAAACAGGAACCAGTTTATTATGAATTAGCAGTTTAAAGTGAGGCGCATGTGGAAAAGTGATGCAGTGTTTCCTATTATTGCAGGATGGAGGTTGACAACAGGGCCAAGCCTCGCTGGCCGCACTGTGAACACACCAGTGGAATTTGGATGGCTGCAGTGCTGATGATGAGAAATATGAGAGAGGAAGACACAATATGCTGTTGTTCCAAAACACACACACAGACACGCACATACACACACGCTACATACTTAGTAATGATCACAAGCCCACGCGCTGGAATAGCAAAGAGCATGTTTGGTGCTAGTGCGCGGAGAATCAAACATGCTCAGAAAGGCTATTGTCAGCGCTCGTGTTGTATGAAAATATTTGTGATTGCGCTGCCAAAAGGTGGAAGTGGATGTGAGGTTGTTTTAAGTGCTATCATCAAGTTCTGCACGTAATGACACCTTGGAGTCAAAGGTCATCAAGTTGAGTCAGAGCTTCATACCACTCAACTCCTGCTCATCTCTGCTCTGCTAGCTCTCTGCACTGAGTGTCACAGTGTGACACAACCTCTTTAAGCCTGGAACACGGGCACAACCACTTTATCATACAATGATACCACTGAAATGATAAAGCCGCCTGTTAGCCCCATGAAATGATCATTTGGTTGGGCTTTTTGCTAAAAAATGTTGAAGAAGTAACAAAAAAAATCTGGAATACAATTTGGAAATGAGCAATTGTTGTAAATGGTTGACACTGAACAAGATCGTTCTAAATTGTATTAATCCAGGGCACTGGGTAGCTCAGTTGGCAGAACATGAACTCCATGCAGAGACTGCAAACCAACTGTTCTGATATTATATGTCAACTTCATTTGAGGTGATATTTGTTCTGAATTTCTTCTGAACAGATACAACTTCATAAATTAAAAGAGTAATTAATTTCAATAATTAAATAAAAAGAAAATAAACTAAATGCCTTTATAAAGAAAACAAATGTCTCTCAATATTTAAATTATACTACATCTATATAGAAAGTGAATTTCGATACACGAATGTCATGGCCTGCACAGTGTGGAGTTTAATGTGATTGTCACCCTCCACAAAAAAACAACAACTGGCTTTTCATGATTTACTGTATCTAAGTAAACATCTAAACCCAAAATTGTTCACACCCTGAACACAAAGAAAGCAATGTTTTGGGTCCTGAAATGGCAGTGTCATGGTATACAGTCTAATTTTAGACATTTCATTGTACGCTTGGAGTCTGACAAAGTAAACGATTATAAAGCGAGGACATGTACATGCCAGAGAGAAAAAAATACATACACACTCCCTAAAGTGGGCTCCATGGCCACATTTCCTCCATGTCATGTAAACACTATTGTGTGCCTGACGATAGGAATCGCTGGAACCTAATTGTTTGAGGCAATATTCGCAGCGAATTTCATGGAGAAAGTGACAAACAATGTTGCGAGCATTGGCCGGGGCAGACGCTCGCTTTCCTCCTGGTCTGCGACAGATGTTGGTTGTGTTTATTTTTCATGACTGTAGCCATCCAGCGACAGTACAGACAGTAGGCAGAGGATTGCTTTCTTTGTGTTGTTATGCGGTCAGCCTTGGCAACACAAACCCGTTAATGTGTGTCGTTAACTGTCAACAACCGCAGGCCATGGCAGATTTGCCTTAAGCATGCAGTAGGGGTTTAAGCACTAGTGACAGATTGTTTCACTTAAAACAAGACATTTTCCCTGTATTATAAGTGAAATAATCTGCCAGTGGAACTGGCACTTTTTTTTATAAATGTTCAAAAATTATTGACTTAAAAGAAACTCCTATATGTTGCTAAAAGGTTACTTGTAAGGTAGTTTTGTCTTATTTCAAGTGTAATAAGTACTAAGTTGTTTTCACTAGAAACTGGACCAAAAATACTAATTTTTGTTGTTTTTGCAGTATAACTACTTGTGGGTGACTGTGGTCCATGAGCCCTTCAAATATGAGGGCGGGGGGTCAGATATAAAGGGATTACCATCCAGTAAAACTTCACACATCTACCATAATTCACTTGTCATCTGAATTTTTCATATTTTTTCACACCTGTCCGATAGGCTTAAAGAAATATGCACATAGAACAGCCCATATAACTAGAAACTGCACAAGAGCAGTGAAGTTTCCCTTTAATCTAAGAAATGGCTTATAAATATGATGAAGCTGCTACAACATCTGAATCCTGAACAGATGAAGCACAAAATGACCTGGACCACCTTAGTGATGTCCTGCGAAACTGTAAGAAATCCCCTGAAGACTTAATTATCCAATAAAGACTCAGTAACACGACCATCAAGGAGGCTTATTTTTATCTGTCGTCTGTATAAAGTTCATGGTAACCCTGATTGCAGTAACGGCACCTTGTACAGTGTCAACTGCATGTCCAAGCTCACACATTGCTCCTTTCCCAGGATGCACCTGGCCTGGGGCTAACAGGCGGATGTGAGGGACAGCTGTTTCCTGTGCACACTTCCTGGTTTGGCAGAGAGCGGGTTGGGGGACAGAGGGGCTGAGGGGGGAATTACAGAGAGGTGGGGAGGGAGTTGAGGCCAAATCCAGGAGTAGGGCAACAGGCTAGATTTGGTGAGATCTGTTCAAAACAGGACATATCTCTCAAAACCACAGGTGTGGAAGCGCAGCATCTCTTTGCATCAATTAAAGCTTTAGGAGTAACAGTACTGCGAGAAACAAAGAGGTAAGGAAGAGTGTAGACACATGGGGAGATGGGACAAACGGCTCCTTTATTGTCTCTTTTCTTGGAATAGACTCATTCAGCTGGAAGGTGAGCTAATCAGAGCATAATGGGCTCAATCAATAGTTTCCTTGATTACACACACAGTATACGTTCCCCAGCAACATGAGCCAGAAAAAGGAGCAGAGCATCCTATTATCATGAGCTGCTCAGTATGTAGCAGTGTAATAATGTTCCCCTACATGAGAAAAATTTCACATAATTAAGAAAATGCTTTTGCAGATCCTGAGATTATGGAAAAATATGTCT
>CAEGAF010194530.1:0-19571 GCA_903067075.1 Micropoecilia bifurca
AGTTGTTGAATTTCTTGTTTATTCAACATGATTTTATTACATTTTTGTTTAAAACATGAAATTATTGTGTTAAAAGTAGATGATATTCTTTTGTTAATGTAATAACCCCCTAAGTTCAATTTTTTGAGTGCATATTCTGTTTTAACCCAGATTTTACTCTTGGCTTTCTAATATTTTTTACTTTTTCTGATTGTTCTTTATCGTGTTTCAGTAAACTATTTTCCAGACTTTGCAGAACTCCTAAAAAAGAGAGAAAAAAAATTCTACCCCAATTTTCTAGTGTTGTGTTTTAAAGTATGAAGCTGTGGATTAAACCAGGGAGTCAGCATCATATGAAAAATCGTCTTCCTTTTCAAAGGAACTACATTGTTTAACCCTCATGCATAAGTAGGTTAATTCACATGCAATGAGGAGTTAACACTATGAACATCTCTACTGTAAATACTGTAGATGCTTTGTAACTCTATGGATGCTTTCCAACTTGAATAAATACAAAATCTACACCAAGAAGTCACTGTGGTGGGCTGCATGTACATTGTTTACATGTAGACGCTTTAAAAGTCAATTTATTCTGTCAACAAAATAATAAACCTACATGTCTGAAACAAAGCATACGTCTCCATAGAGACAAAAGACAGAGTGAAGTCTAACCCTTACATGGAGTTTAGTTTTCTTTGTAATTCACAAAAAGGATTCTATTCTAGAAAATCAAGAGTATGTATAACTAAAACTAAAAACAACGGCCTATAACTAATATGATAAAAGATGTGAATAAATTACTCAGAGGATGCTGTTATCAATATTTCAACAAGTTTTCTTTGAAGTTCAAATAGCTTGTGTACATTATTGATACTTTAATTCATTCGACTGCCTAGGAAACCAAATTAATTTGAGCCTTTTGATATGGACGATGCCATGCATACGCTATGAGTAATCTTAAAAAAAAATCACTTACAATAACATTAAAAAAAGATAAAACTATCTACATTTCAGCTCTTCATATTGCAAACTGTGATTACAAACTCTCCTGTTTTACTGTAGGTCGCTGGAGAGCTCTGAACCCTTGGATAACAGAGTGACATAAGGACAACACAATACTTTAAAAATTAATTTTACTCAACATACTGTACCACCGCTTATCTGAAGGCTCCAGCCAGTTGAGAGTAGCTAACTACGTCTCAGATACATGACACAAACACATGCGCGCTTCCCCAGGCTTTCCCACATTCCTTCCTGTATCACCTTCCAGCAGTTGTAACTTGTGTATTTAATTACTATGCAGTTCGTCCAATAACTCGTCACAAGCTGACTCTCCTTAAAGTCGTCCACATTCTTTGACTTTCTCGTTTGTCCTTCATCCAACACATCCGGCATATTTCTCTTCCTCATCAAGTGCCGTTGTAATGAGCTCATGAATATCTGGCATTTTGAAATCTTATATTCAGAGTAAAGGTTGCATGCTCTTAACCGTTTAAGCAAATATGCACACTCAAGTGTTTGTTATTGCAAATGCACTTTAATTTGTCGTATGAAAATAACAAAAAAAAAAAAAAGTGACCATGAAAACCTACTCACAGGAATGGATGGATGTACTTAATGGACACTTGGACATTAATTGCAATATTATTTCAGCAGGGTTTTGAAGAGTTGATGTGCGGCGCCATGTTTACTCCGGCTACAGGCTGACTGGGTTATATTCTGGTGCTTCACGTTGAGCATGTGCTCTCATTGCTGTAGTGCCACAGAACAAAAAGCAACCTTGTAGTGAGCGATCAATTTTGATAGAAAATTATAAAAATAACTGTTGCACACTTTGTATGCCATCCGCACGTGGTGTTCATATATTCCTCAATCAGATGACGTTGCTGTGATTTCGCTGTAGTTGATCTAATTCATCTAGGAAGAAAAACATTTATTTGAGAGTTTGGGGGGGAGGGAGGGTCAGGGACGTGAACACAGCTATGGGGATGCTTTGTTTTTTCCAGTAATTAACAATAATTTATTTTTCTGTCTGCATTAATTTGATTTTCTATTTAATGATGACATCCCTCCTCCTTGTTGGAAAAATCTTTACATAAACATTCCCATGACGAACTCCATATTCTGCTATCCCTACTTTTGTCTCATCTCATCTCCTTTTTTTTGTTTTGCTTTGCATTTATTGCTGAGTTCAGTATTTTAGAGTCCAGTTTAACTTCCTCCAACTCCTTCAACTTTTAAAAATATCCATTTGAGATAAGGACAAGAATGTAACTATCATAAACTTTAAATCTCAACACAGTCGAAATGGAAAGTATCCAAATAAAAATGATAAGATTTTGAATCATAGCCTTTGGTTTGAGTATAACATAGAATGCTCTCCTCTGGGAATGTAATAATTCATAAATAATTATGTGTTAGGGAGGCGTAAGGTTGAAATGCACACACTTATTTTGCAGGGAAAGATTTGGGATTAAACAAGTGAGTTAAGATCTCAGGAAATAGATACTTTATAGAAAAGGTTGAAGCTAGAGAAATATATTCTATATTTTCACCTCTAACTTTCTCCTAGATCCCTCCACATATCACTGTTGCCAAAATAACAAAGCAGCATAAATTTTGTATGCAATTCTTGCAAGCTAATGTTTTTGTTGATGTTGGTCCAGAGTGTTTTGGAGGAGACAAACCACCTTGGAGTGCTGTGAAAATATGCAAATGCGAGCAGCTTTATTGGGAAATCAGGCTTATTAAGAAAGTGTAAACATGCAAATGTTACTGTATTTGATCCAATTGGTATCCTAACTAACACATAACATAATCTGCAACAATTAAACACAAATGTGAGGATTTGTAATGGCAATTTTAGAAACTGTACACTACAAACAAGGCTTCATTCGGTTTTTGCAGTGTTCAGCACTGTTATTGATTCCCATTACTCTACAGCTCAGCCATGGCATTAAGTCTTTGCTTCTATGTGTAGATTATTTTGTTTTCCCATTTATTATAAAAAATAAAAACGATTTATATTATTTTATTTTTTTTTGACTGAGGCAACCCAGCTGAGCCAAAACACGAACAATTACCATGGGGGTGGTAGAGGAGCAGGGACTGTGTTATTGCCAACATGCAGGACGTTTTAGGACACAAGGCCTTTTGTCAGCCTTGGGAAGGTTTACAGATGAAATCTCAGCAAAATGTTTTCTTCAGTTTTGGATATGCACCATAATCATAATTTAGGCAAAGTGCTTGCCAACACTAACTGCCTAATTAAGCATTCAGCTGTGCTCTCATTGACTTTAAGGTCATTTTCACTCTGGCTAACAATGCAGTGATTTAATTTTGCAGAGTGTACATCACCAGCATATTGTTATGGATATGAGTTCTTAGTAAATATTTCAATTAGACGTATTCAGTCGTGGAAACTAAACTTTTCAAGTAGTCTAAATCTATTAGATGTGCACTTTGAAAATTACAGAACATGTGTTGTTTTGTCTTTTTTTGTCTGAGTGGAGAAATAATTTTTTGTTTCCTCTGTTTTCTACTCCTTTTCTCCCATTGTTTCTTTTACTTAAATTATATTCATTTAGTCTAAAATGCAAATTAAATATGTGTAAGTACATGCTTAGTATTTAGACCATATTCATGAGGATCCATGAGGGACCCGCTGAAATATGTACCAAGACAAAGACAATGTTTTTTATATTTATATGGAAAGAAATATGCTGAGTATGCAAGTTATACACTATTATAAACATAATTTGTATTTTTTAAGGTGAATGTATCTGTTTCTGTTGCATTTTTTCATATGTTTGGTGACTTTTTTTTTTAGTCATGTACATAATGTCAACAATTCTTAAATCACAGAAAAGAATAATGTAAGACAGCTCTTGCGAGATAATCCAACAGGAAAAGAAAATACTATCAAATGGAAACAGGGAGTTGGTGAAAAAGAGGCAGCTTTAGAGAGCATCTCTAGAAAAGACGAAATCTTCTTCACCGAATACTAATTCATCAATACAGTGTGCCTTGCCGTGTTTACCTGCTGCTTGCGGAGCATTACAGTTCAGAGAGCTGACATTGCTGCGAATTTGTTCCGAGCTCAAGTTTGCTCAGTGACTGATGCACAAACACAAGACATCTGCTCTCAGCATGAAGTCCACCAAGATCTCGGTTTGTATTTCTTTCACCAATTGAGCTCCCAACCTGTGGAAGCGTCTCCTTTCACCTGCCCAGAGCACACGCCGATGCTCGTAAAAATAGCCCCACAGATACACTAAGTGAAATCCAAGGTCAAAACAATATCAAGCAATCAAAGCGCGTCCTTGTGTTTGCTGTTGCTTTTCCAAGAATCCGCGGCCCTTGGTATTGTTCTGACGTTCTTTCAAAGTTTGCAAGTGCCAGCTGAATCCGACCGAAGCCTCGGAGCCTCGCAGACCTATTTTAAAAAACCCGAGCGTACTGCTGAAGCATTAAGTCATAACAAAAACACCATGATAAAGCAAACTGCTGAGCTCTGGAGAGCTCCCAATGTGTGTCCGCCAGTCATCTGATAAATTTTCATGCGTTCCAGGCATGGTGCAGTCTATTAACATTTTTAAATGTCACAGATGAAAAACAACAACCACAGCAACAATTATAATGAGGCAGGGAGGAAATACCTCAACAAGACCCCTAAAAAAGTCATTTCAGGAGCGTGGAAAGGCAGGTAGACTATTGGGAAATTTATTTTGATATGTTTCTTTTTTTTTTTACATTTACATCCAAGGATGTATGTTCAATTTCCCATAAACTATTTGAGGAAGAGGTGTGTCAGTGAATGTTGTGTTTGATAAATATCTTGAAAATAGGATTGGGGCTTTGGGGCATTCCATCAATCAAGCCAAACTCGCCTTAGTTAGAGGTACTTGAAAACACTTGAGGACAAATTAAAAATATATTTTAAAGTACACAGAATAAAAAATATTTTTAAAAAGTTAATAAAAATAAGCTTGGTCAATGACCTGCAGAGCAACTTCTCTGAAATGACCACAATATCTGACCGTTCCCATAGAGATATTCTTTGTTATATTTTCAGATTTATTTATTTATTTTAATAATCGGGATATGATACATAGCCTGTCATGATAAATATGAATAGGTCTGTGACTAAACATGAGCTCATTTAGCTGATTGCTGTTACAAAAACATTTCCATAGACTGCCTCCCTCACTGCTGCTAGAGACCAATAACCAATCAAAATGTTGTCTGTGCCATGTTTACAACTCTTAAGTTGTTTTTGCTTTTAATCTGCACAATATAAGATAAAAAAAAAAAAGAAAAACCTACCAAAAAAACATAAACATTTATTAGAAGTCTGACTTTCAATACTAGATGAGATTGTGTTTATAGTCACTGTTTCCCCATAATTGCCATTTCCACTTCAAGCCTTGAACACTTTTGGTCGCTTTTGCTCACCGTAACCAAATCCAACCCAGAGCCTCATTTTTACCTTCTTCAACAGAACGCTGAATTTCCATAAACAAACGCAGATTAAATCCGAGTTTGCATAAATAATGCACAGGTTGTGTTCATTACCCTTTATTGTTATTGGTGAGGAATATTGCTGCCATGGCGGCTGTGGTACGCAGAGGTCAGCGGAGTGCTGTAAATTTTTGCTATAATAAGCTCCAATAACAATGCTGCATTGAGAGCCATTGTGGCACGATGAAGGGCCTCTGCAGAAGACGTGGCTCTGTTTCACGTTTGGTCACACCTCTGGCCTGAATTTTAATCACACTCTCTTTGCGAACCATTAGAAGTAGAAAGTGACGTTTATTAGACAGCGGAGGAAAATAAACAAGGCTAATTGGCTCGCACCGAGAGCGCTCTGCTGTCTCCCCTTGGTCCTTTGTTGGGGAATAAACCTGCCATGGAGTAAGGTGCACGATTTCATAGCCGGCTGTCCTTTGGAGAGTCACCTCCAGCTCGGAGGATTCATCCGGGGCCCAAAGCCTCTCCTGAGATCAAGGATGTCTCTACGCGACCATTTATAGATATAAGAATACAGGCACTAAAAAGCTTTAATAGGTATGAAATATGCCATTTTATATGGCATTTGGCCTTTTTCGTTTTACAAGCTTGTTAGTTATGGTGGTATTTCAGCTTTCTTTAATTCCATAATTGAACTTGACTCCTAGCCTTGCAATTCAATCAAATATGATATTTGATACTGTATGTTTTGTAATAAAACAACAAAAATGTGGCAAATTCACCTGGGATACAAGATTACAGATTGTCTGTTTTTTGGTGTATTCAAAGGGTTTCAAGAGCCATTTGTTTAGCATTTTTTTCATCTTCTTTAAAAAAAAAACTGTGGCAAGAGCCATTGCAAAAATGTGTAAAGTGAGCATTAGGACGTTACCAGGAGGTAAATCAGAACCATCTTTCCACAGACAATTAAACGTGACCCTGTGCACGTATTCTTCATTCCGACGACAGACTCACGGATGAGTTTGATTGTTGCATTGCTTTCTCTGCTGTGTTTTCTTATGGGAAATCCCATCCCATTCACACAGAAAATAACTGTTATGAAGCAGCTAATCACTTGGCATGCAAACAGGCTGTGCCGCTTCTCAAGGGTGTCGGTTCAGTTTATGAAGTGAGAAGAAGGAACGGAGAAATTGTCTCTTCAGGCTGTGGCAGCAGACGAGGCGCGTGCCAATCTGAGATCCTCCTGGTTTGATAACCTTCAGGAATAATATCATGATATCACTGTATTCATGTAAAATAATTTATCAAGCAATATAATTGAAAATAAGTATTAAGTTATAAACATGTTTTTCTTTGTTTTCTCTTCTTGAACGATATAGAATACTGATTATTATTTAAATCAACAGTTGTACGTATGCAGATGTTATTATTTTAACAAATAATATACAAAAACCTTTCTGTTTCAAAATGCTATGTCTTTTTCTCGCTTGTTTCAGATGAAGACAGGTAAAACATTCAGCTTGTTACTCCAAAAGGCTGCAGTTGAGTCTGCTGTGAGCTGTTAACAGTTTTAAAACATCGTTATTGACTTGCAAAATATTACCTAATATTTTGTCTGTTCATTAAAAGAGAATATTTTGACCATGTCTTCATGTTTCTCTGACTGTCTGTAAAAATCCAACTTTTACTCTGTTCTAAGTGGAACTGAAGAATCACTGCTCATAAGGCAGGTTGATGCAGTTCCTGGTTTGACTATCTGTTACTCTTCCACTAATTTTCCACTAATTTCTTCACCTTCCTGAAAATTCATCATTGAATAACATGTTTCTTTCAAGTGAGCAGTGTCTTACATGAAATAGATACCTTTCCTTCAAAAACGTAACAATAACGCTATAAAATTTAGTTGTTCCTTTTATTTCAGTGACACATCATCTGGAGGAAGGAATATCTGCAGATGGGTGTTCCATTCCTGAGCAGCCGGCACACCTGGCATCAATTACCTCATCGGGTTCAGAGGACTTGAGGAGCTGCACGACAACCTCTCTTCGCCAGATGATTAACCTTGTTGGGTTACAATTCATTTCCTCCACTCGAACTGCCATCTACAAGCCTTCAGTGTCAAGATCTCCAGAATCGGTCCTCCTCATTTCCTGTGTCCTCTGGACCTCCACCTGCCTGCCGACTCGCCGACACTCACTCCGCCACCACAGAGCTTGAACTCACCATCCTCCATCCGGGTCAGAGTTGCATTCCCACGGCGCTGCATCCTTGTCTCAAAGCTGTAAGCCGTAACCCATCTGTTACTTCCCAGCGTCATTCCAAACTCTGTTAAACCTCA
The DNA here is from genome assembly GCA_903067075.1 of Micropoecilia bifurca. Classification (NCBI taxonomy): domain Eukaryota; kingdom Metazoa; phylum Chordata; class Actinopteri; order Cyprinodontiformes; family Poeciliidae; genus Micropoecilia; species Micropoecilia bifurca. The sequence goes on from CAEGAF010194530.1 coordinate 7,787, forward strand.
GATTAACCATTCCTTCTGCTTCCAGACGCCTCTGCCAGCTGAACCGGTGAGGGAACGTCATCAGTCACACATTCTACTCACTGTACATATTGCAAGTAGACCCGATTTACCTTGTCTCTGTCGTTCCCAGGCTGATTCTGCATGTGGGTGAGAAAACTACGCATTAACATGATGTTATCAACTTTCAGCCAAAGAGTGTTTTGACTGCCAAAGGTTTTCATTAACAATTACTTAAGGTCTATAATTTAGCTTTAGATTAAAGCAGTAAAAATATATCGATTGAGCATGTAGTAAGGTAAATCAAGAACCAGCAGGTTGTTTAAATGTAGGGAACTTTCAATGGACATTAGAAATTGTTCATGTACAAAGTTTTTGACTTATTCTTTATATTAGCGATAATTGAAGGAAGTCTCATATTTCGTAAGCTGCTCATTCTGTGAACTTCACCTGCAGAAAACTGTACCAATACATCATAACAGACAGTCCAGTTTCTGCAACCTAGAGAAAAAGAAATATCATGTCACATCCTTGAAACAAGACGTGATGCACAAAGCCAACTGCCACTACATCAAATAAGATCCAGCAGCATGTATCCAGGTAACAGCACTTCAAACGGGTAGAAATATATCTTACTGATCTTATGCAATGATATCAGCACAGACAGAGGAACACGACTGCTGTTCAGGTGAGTAACTGCAAATGTATCACAGCTACCAAACTAAAAGAACAAGAGATATTAACTCTCTTTCATGGCCTTTCAACTACTTTTTTTTTATTCTTATAACCGCTGTAAAGGTGAAAGCACCAAATCGTAAATAAGCTAACAAAAATTATTTGACTTTCACGTAAACATTTAGAAATAATGCATTTATTCATTGTTATAGTTTTTGCCATTTCCAGGTATGAAATAATTTCAGATTAATGTTTTATTACATGTAGTATATCACTTATACAACACATTTGGTTCAAGCGCCAGAAAAATGTCCCATACACAAATTCCTTGACATAAGGGCATCTAAAGGGCAACCTGTCAGACCCTGTCAGACATTTCCTGCCTTTGGGATTATTTTCTATAGATCCCAAACATTATTCAGAAACAGTACAAGATCAGTCAATCAGCACAGGCAGTTAATGCAGAAGGACACTTCTCAAACATGGACAGTACAGGTGAATTTATGAAGCTAGTAAGGGTGTAGAAATTTTTTTTTTTCTGTTCAGATGTTTATTTCTTTTATTTCTTCTAATTTCCGTTTCTGTTATTTTATCCTATTGAGAAGTTCCTGACTCAGGTTTTATTACTTTAGAAGAAACATTTTAGACTGAAGAAAACAAACATGTTGGAGTTCGAAGAACAGTCCAAGCAACAATTCAAAAGGCACATGAGACACTGGTCTTCTTCTCATTTTTAAGAACCAAAAACTTACTCCCTTTTTAAGTATTTGTTAATCTTAAATCTTACTGTGCTACAAATAAAGACCATACAATACAATATTATTGATTCATGAATATATTAACAACCAGGTGTAAACTGATGCACAGACTGACTTCGGCAAAATATATGAATAATTCTAGTTAATTTGCATAGTTGTATGTTATTATTTTTTTAGCTTGTAGGGTTAGACTGTCATAGCTGTTGCTTTCAGCAGAAGGGTAATTGCTTTTGTATTACACATCTGAGTTGTGTGTGCTTTTAATTTTGTTTTGCAAATTACAACTGTGGAGCTTCAATTAAAAGCCACCAATAATAAAACCACATTTGGTACTGCACTCTGAGGGCCAATTGTACGTGCCATTTTGTATACACAGTACCACTGATTATAAGAATACTTGTTAAATGATACAATTTGCTCAAATCCATACTTTATTATTTTTTTAATTATTTTTTTACAGATGCATTTACCTCACAAAGTACAAAGATTACACAAACTAGTTATTACAAGTAGTGTGTGATTTCAGAGGTAAAAGGAAAGTGTGGGGACTGGACAGAGAGAGCCGAAAGGCAACTGTAGCTCAAATAAGCCCTTGATACATCCACTGTAAATACAACCTCTGGACTCATAAAATAGCCTTGGTGCAAATAAGTTACAGCACAATTAGACCAAACTGAACTACACTCCTGTTGAAACTAAGATTTTACCTATAACAGCCTCATCAAAACTGGACAAGAAATTGGAAAAACTTTGTCTGGTGATTCCCAATTTCAGCTGTAACTTGCAAACGGTTTCAGACTGTCACAAAGCTCAAATAATCTCAAACTGTTTTAATATATAAATAAAACATATATTTTCTTAAGTGATGATGTCATGTCCACATGGGACACAATGTCAGAGGAAGATTTCCAAAACCTTGTGAGTTCATAACAAAGTCCAACCAGATACCGTACCTACAAGGTGAACATAATCTGACCAATTAAATTTCACATTTTCACTATCACTTTTTGAGAGAACCGTACAAGAATGACATCCAATTTCTCACTACAAAGTATATTTTTCTTCTCTCTAATTTTTGCTTAGTGAAAACAAGACCAGAGAAACAGACTCTGCTGCCAAGAATCAGAGACAAATAGACAAGCTAAGACAATTTCCCAAATTCTGTGACAGAGATGAGTGAGTCACTTAACTGTAGGCATTATGCTAAGGCCCCAATGGCTTTGAGAAACTCATCTGCAGCGAGTTCAGCTCCAACAGCAACACAAGGTTCAGAGTAATTAATAACATTATGTTCTGTAATTACCTTCCATGTGTCCCCACATGGCCCAAGGGAACAGAACTGCAGCTAATAGTAGCAATACTTTGGGTTTACAGAGCACTCAATGTAACAGAGGGACTAAAATTGTCCTAATTTCATGTATATGTACAAGAGAGAGAGAGACTTAGAAAGAGGAAGAAAGAAAACTATGTTTACACATTTATTGTTCTTGAGCTTGAGCGTGGTCATTTAAATTTAGTACTGTAGTTTCCAGACAAAGTCCCTCTGGAGGAACATGCTTAACCCATCACTTCCTCTCCCAAATGCATTCGCCGGATCTCTCCATCTTAATAAAAGGGACACGGATAGCCGTGGGAGTGTGGCTTCCACGAGTCTCATTAGAGCAGTAGTTCAGCCAAGCTGCACAATGTGGAGCCCGGCACAGCTTTACCTTCAAATTTAAATCTATCCATTTCTGTTGGCTTCAAAAGCAAGAAAGGACACATTCCCACTTCCTCACTGATTAACACAAAACTGTTTATCTTTTTTTTTATTATTATTATTAACCTCATACATATTTAGAGCTAAATGCCAAAACATATTACCATCACCATGAGCTTTTTTTTTGAGATTGTATTCATTTTTGAAAGGTCAATGTAATCAATATTTTCCGTGTTAAATTTATTTGTATTTTGAACTTTTCCACAATAACTTCTATAAATACAGATTAGACTTTTTTTGTTTCTTTTTACAAAGATAAACTACAACCAAGAAGTTAAAAATGTTGTTCAAAAGATTTCTGTATACAAAAGGATAACTAGAGAATGTAATATGAATGTCAGAAGAAGATTAAAAAGCTTATTATTTATTTATATATACATTTATAATAAAATTCATATATTTTATAGATTAAATGCATTCAGAGTGGAATATTTCAGACATGCACTTTTGTTCATACTGTATTTATGATTATGCCTTGCAGCTTCCAAAAGCCCCAGATACTGTGTCTCAGAAAATGTAAATGTTGCATAAGGCCATTCAGAAGAATTCTTTAACGCGGCTATGTTAGTTCATTGTAACGTCCTGGCCCACATGAACATGGGACGACACCTGGCACGACAGTTATCCAGCAGACAGTCACTGACTCCCTCCAAAATGAGGCTATGCCACAGAAAGTAGTTGCTAAACAAGCTGGCTTTCCAGATAGAACCGTTTCTTTGCATGTCAATGAAAGGTTTCGCCAAAGTAGAGCTCATTCCAGAGTTCGGCAGAGATTCACATGGGGTGGACTATGGTGTGTCATCATTGCTTTGAGACCCACCACACATAGAAACATCCAGAATATGCACTGCACCTGTTGAATGTCTCTTCTTAGTCTTCTCTTTAAGGACAAAGTAAATTCTGCAATTAATTTTAAAATCAAGGTCCCAGAGTCTAAAGGAGGAAAGTAGAGTCGGATACAAATTTTGCATCAGTTCATTTATATCGTCACAAAATATTGTGCTGAGAATCAGTCGACTTTATATAATAATGCTAAACTCTTATTATTACAATTGCAATCCCCCAAAATTGGGATTTTAGCACAACAGTTGCACTATTGTGAAGCTGTTGCAGTAACCGGAGAACTCAGACTCAAAATATTGCTCAGCTTTCACAAAAACTGCTGGCATAGTGATGAATATCAAAAAAGTGTAATGAACAAAAAGATTCTGATGTATGAAGCTGTGCACATTAAATATGTCTGAGCAACTGAGTATGAATATCTAAGAGGCTTCATTTCATAATAACCAGGGAAATAGACCTAACTTTCCAACAAAACGTTTGGGTTTTGTTGGTCAAAATATTTGTATAGTTCATTGTTTGACTGTTTTTTCACTTACACTGCGTTTAGTGCAGCTACAGTTTAGACAATGGATAGATTTACTAGAATGCTTTTCTTTGTGCTGATCTGTGTCATGTAATCACAATAAAATACATCGAAGTTTGCGCTTGTACTGCGACAAAAACGTGCAAGGAACTCGTTAATTCATGATATGTTGGATTTTAGCAGCAGTTAACAGAGAGGCTTGCCTAAATAAAATGGGATTAAGTTTCACGTTTTTCATATGTATAAAACAAATTACAACCTCATAATGTTATGGTTTTTTGCCAAATGTGGCTTTGGAAATATTCAAGCCGGAACACCTCAATAAAACCCTTTTTGTTTTAGTGTACAATACAGTGTAAGTCAAGTTAAAAGCTTCAACAAGGTTAACCCGATGAAGCAGGATACACACATTAGCCCCCGTGATTTGGCTCTTTATTGAACACTCGTCGAATGAAGATGTATGTAACGGTAAATTCCAGCTAATAGTGGGTCATAGATGCAGAGTCTGACATGACCTGCTTGACTTTTCATGCCAAATATGCTACTGCCGTCCCATACTTTCAAGATTTATGTTAGACAATATGTGTGGACCTTTGCACAGTACTGAACATAAACTGACTGAATAAAAGGATATTAAAATGCATGCCAAGGGCCTGGATGGAGTGTGCTCTACCGGATATGTATGTATAAACAGTGCTCACAGTTCCATTCATTAGCGATCTTGTTCTCCATCTGATTTATTGCTAATGGGCTCAGAGAACAAACCATCATTCTTCATCATAATGGCAGGGAAGATGATGATAAAAGCTGCCATGATCTTACATATGCCTTATGGTGTTTACACACGTAGTGATAGAGGCCATCATAGACCACCTGGGTTAAAACAAGACAGATGAAAGTTGGTAAAGCCCCTAAAAACATCAAGTTACTCAAAGGGAATTGAGTGCCTCCGGAAGTTAGGATTATTAAATGCTGTTTTCATTTGCTGTTATGTCTTTGTTTTTGCGTGCTGACTTCAGTGTTGGTTTCTGTTTAAATGAGGAACCAATTTAGATTTGGTTATTAGGACACTGAATTTCCTCACTGAGGAAGGAGAAAAATATTTCTAGGGAAGTCAGTCACCCTTCTGAGAAATAACACTTCATGACAAATAAAGGAAACTGAAATACTGTTGAAATTTAATAAAAAAAGGGGATTCTCACATAAACATTAATTTCAACAAAAGAGACCATGAGGATGAGAATGAGTGGTTCACCTTTCAGCAGGATAACAACCCAAAACATACAAGCAAAACTACATCAGAATGGTGTGTAGATCAAACATCTATATGTCCGAATGGCCAAGTCAAAGTTCAGACCGAATTGTAATTGACAATCCATGGCACAGCTTGACGTTCCAGCCACTCTGACGGAGCTATTCTGGAAACTGAGCATTTTGAGTCCCAATATAAAGAAATAAAAACATGTAACTAGAGGATCTCTAAATGCAGGGAAATATGGTTCTACAAAGAATTGATCCAGGGAGGTTGAATGGAAAAGCACATTTCCCCCATTTTGAGAACCATAAATCATTTTCTTTCTGTTTTTATTCATGCACAACTTCACAGTGGTCCCTCACACAAATAACATTTTAAAACACATTTTTGTTTTTACATTAAAAACATAACAAAGCAGTCCATGGGTGCTATATGCAGTGCCTCATAAAAGAAAAGATGTGGATAGATGCATATTTTGTCTGCAACATGCGACCTTAAATCATTCAGTGAAGGTAACTGTGGCCTTTGCCTCCAACATCTGATGGAGTTCAAAGAAAATGTGTACATTCATGCAAATGTTCATTGAATTTACAGCCATAAAAGTTTACAAATCGCTACCATGAGAGATGTTTCAGTCATTTCTCTAACTGAGCAAACTCTCGACACATGCTGACTTTGAAACTCAATTTCCACCACCACCTACATCACTGCTGCTATGTCTGAACAATGTGCAGTAAAATGACTGACCTTCTCCCTGAGAATCAATCTGTGTATGTAAATTGATTAAATGTTCATGCATTACCTGTGCATTAAAGGAGAATAAAGACGGCCACCGGCAGAACACGGATAGAAAAAATGTTGTCAGTCAGCCAATCAACAGCAATTGTGAAGAAAATTATGAATTCAGTCACAGGTACAGAAGGCTGAGGGATACATGGAGCAGAATGAAACAGGGACATGGAGGAGTGAATGAAAGAGAGACGGTTAGATACTGGGAGTTCGACTGCTAGAACAATGGGACGGCGCTAATTAGAAAACAAAGAGCAGGTGCGAGGGGAGAGCAGAGGGCGATCTGAGGGAAGGAAAAGGAGGTGGCACATTGAAGCAAGGAGGAATAATACAAACAGGAGAGTATTAATAATAAAGCTAATCAAGAATACCAAAACACAGGAAATACATAATAAACTAATCCAGCTAAAATTATATTATATTCTGATATAAATTAATCAGTTTTCTAATATTCTAATTTTTCATTGTGGCAGAAACTTGATGGAAGTTACATCAGGCATTAAGAGGAATCATAAGTGTAATTTCTGCATACTTTTGACATTTGTTTAACATTCCCTGTTGACTCTTTCACCAATATCCTGTTGCCTATGTGCATCTGCTATGTTTATGGGCTTGGAGACCCAAAAGTAGCACAACAGGAATGGCCAAAAGATTTTATTGTCTAACCTGGCATTGTGGCATGTAGATTCAATTTCAGAAAAAGAGACAAAAAGAAATTGCAGAGATTTAATTGATAGGAATAATTGTAAGATGATGACCCTGACCCTATCAATTGTATTATTAGGTAGTTGAGGAGAAATCTTTGAAGTGACTGCACAAAAGGAAAAAAAAACAATCAGCTTGGTACACTGTGTGAGTTTCTCATGGATGATCCGAAGCAATAGAAGACAGTGAGTGAGAGATTAAAGGTTAAAGGTTCCCAAAGAAATGAGGAGAGGCTGCAAGAGCAGGTGAGTGGTCAATACATCAGAACACAGGTCTAAAATCCAATAAAAGCCTTGATATCCTAAATCCAGAGTCTAAAATAGAAAAGCCAGTCCAAAAAAACCCGTAATCAAGCAAAATCCACCGGGTAAAACCAAGCAAATGAAAAATGAAAATCCTTAATTCATTTCCTAATGAGGTTGGTTTGTTTAGGATCTTACAAAATTTCACAAATAAATAATTTGGTAAAATAAAAGGTTAAAATGATAAAGTATGTGTTCATGTTTTTCTCAATAAATGTACAAGCTTTATGTAAAGTAAATCGACATAACACAAAGAGGTGCTGTCAAAGTACTCGGCGTCGGAACAATATGTACAAAGTTGTTCTAATTCTTACAATTTTTTCTTCATAAGTGAAGAAAAAAATATATTGAGTTCAATTTAGTTCTGTTTAAAAAAAAATTGGGTTTTGCTCCTCATATAAATACAATATTAAATAATTTATATTAATTCCATATATAGTGAAATATTTCAAGCCTGTATATCTTGTAATTTTAATTATGGCTTTCAGCAAACATAAACCTAAAATTCAGTGTCGTGTCAAAAGATAAGAATGCTGTGAAAAAGTTTAATGTTGGAAACTCATGGTGTCATACTCTAAATAATTCAAAACACCTGCAAAGGTTTCCTCAGCCTCCAGATGGTCTCTCAGTCTGGGTCAACATGCTACATAATCTTGGAGAAGACTGCTGACTTGACAGATGTCTAGGAGGCAGTCATGACACCCTCCACAAGGATGGCAAGCAACAAAAGGTCACTGCTAAAGAAGCTGGTTGCTCACACAGAGCTGTATTCAAGAAAACCTGCAGGCATTTGAGTAAAAGGAAAAGGTGTGACAGGAAGAGGTCCAACAGCAACTGGGCAAACCAGTAGCTACTGGAGAGATGGCAAGCAAAATCCATTCAAGAACTTAAGAGAGATTCACAAAGAGAAGACTTACACTACAAGAACAAGTATAGATGAGCTACAGAACATTGGTCCACTTTGTTTTCTGAAGTACACAATCAACCAGTCATCTAACAGAAAATGTTAGAAAATGTTTTCCATAAGGGATTTTGGTTCCTGCCCACATTGCTAAATGTATTAAAGGTTGACTCACCTGATCGGAACCACATAGAGAATCTGTAGCGTGTTGCAATAGGATGATGAGACACCAGAGCCAACAATTTGAACGATCTGCTATCAAAGAAACTATGGGATTTAATTAGACCTCAGCCTTCATGACATGCTGTACCGGTCATGCAAAAGAAGGCCAGATCAGGTAGTGACTGCATAGAAATTCTTGTATTTTTCAGAGGCCTGATGTTTGTTTTTTAAAAAAACATATTTTTATTTCTCCAACGTAATATTCTAATCTTCAGAGACACTTACTTTTGGGGGGGTTACCTGTAAGAAATGATCATCAGAAATGACAAGACATGAGTGCTTGAAATATTTCACGCTATGTGTAACAAATTCACATAACATATTGTGAAATAAGTGGCAAATATAGAACTGTGTTATGAATAAAAAACAACAATAGTGACAGTGATTTCATTGGGCACCTCATTTATTTATTTATTTATTTTTGTTGTTTACAAAGTTTGGAAGAAAGCAGAAAAATGAGGATTAGTCACTGCTTCTCAGAGTTATTCCCTCCTAGAGATGTCCTTGTAATTTCCTCCTAACACTTGCTGACTGATAAATGACCGCAGAGGAGCCATCAGACCTAAGGGCTAAGCTGAGTCATGGGTGGACATTAATGGCTGTGCCTATGACACTAAGGAGAGAGCATCCTTCCAGTGGTGCCTATTAGACAAAGTCCAACATTTGTGCCTGATTTAAATGCAAAATACATTTAATAAGGGCAAGAAGAAGGACACAGGTGCTTCCCCAAAATATACAATATCAATGAAAAGTTTATTATTTCAGCAATTCCAGTAAAACAGTGAAACTCACACAGATTATTTGAACTGACATATTGCAAGTTTTTTTTTCTTTAGTTTAATAATTATTGCTTGAAGCTAAGGAAAACCTTTCCATCTTATCAAGTAGTTTGAATAGCACATAAGATCCACTAATAAAATATCAGGCTGAAAATGATCCCCATTCTTTGAATCACTCTGATGGGTTATTGATTCATGACTCTGCTGTGTGTTTAGCGAGTCAGACTTGCTTTGACGTCAGACTTCAGCTTGTCTGTGTTGTCTGTGTTGTTGAGTTCAGTATTGGTGCCTTTAGCAGTGGTGTTGCACACTACTTTCTGTTATTTCAATACATTTCCTAAGAGCTGGGGAAAAAAACAACAAAAAAACCTTTCAATACTTTAATTCAAGGAGTTAAATTGAATTAAAGTAAGAGCCCACTTGGTTTGGGCTCCTCCCAAACCAAGTCCAAACCAGGACTTGGTTTGGGAGGAGCTAAGTCCTGCTGAAAATGGAATATGTTCATCACTGGTGCACTTATCCCTGTTGCTCGGGTAACTTTACCTAACAAACAATTTACTTTTGAGCTTTTTCAGGTGACCTTTTAAAACTTAGAGGGTGTCAGCTACTGTCTACTGGACAACTGTACAATCAGCACAGTTTTACCAGGAATGTTTAGGAGATAATTTAGCATTTCGGTTGCAAAAGACGTTTTTTGTTTGTCCCATGTTTGAATTTTCCCAGAAGCCAGTTTTCATTGTCTCCATGATTGGAAAATAAATAGAAGTAAATTCTTGAACCACTATTGTAAATGGCTTCTTGAATTAAAGTATTGAAAGGTTTTTTTGTCGTTTTATTCCCCAGCTCTTGGGAAATGTATTGAAATAACAGAAAGTAGTGTGCAACATCAATTAGTTTCAACCTTTGCTTCTTGAAAGACCTGGATGAATTTTTCAGCAGTTTTCTTTATTTTCTACCAGCATTTTTTGTAAGAATATAAATGTATCTTTTTTGTTCAGATAAATACTTTTTATGTCCTTGCTGCTGTTTCATAATAATAATGAAAAGTGAAGCACATTCTTATTCCCTTCTTGAATTACAGATATGCTGCATTGAATGAAATGTAGATTCACTTTAACATCAAAAAATTCAATGATTTTCAATGAAAAACAAATTCAAAGTTCAAACCATGAAATGTCACATTTTGCCATTGGGATGGATTTTCAGTTCTAACAGAACAATTCTGTGAAAAATGCAAACCAACAACAACAAAAAAGACTTTAAGAGTAACAGAGAAGCATTTCTTTTTGCACTGAACTGACCATGTTGTACAAAACTACCTTTCCCCTTTCTTGTTTATTTCCTTTTCAATTTCTCCAAGGTAATATCATGACCTCCTGCTCTATAGAGAAAAACGGCATGACACTGCTTTGCAATGATGAAAGCAAAGAAAAGCAATGGAAAGCATTGTTTAACAAAAAATCTTGTTCAAAGCTGAATTAGAAAGGGGGGATAAAAAGGCTTCAAGGATCCAAACAGATCAACTTGTGTTGCTAGCTGGTGGTAAGTTTGCTTATTAATGATTTTCATTTAATTATAAACAGTGCAGTAAAGATATATAACTTACATTGGTTTCTTAAATAATTATTTTATAAATTTTTTTGTGACTTGTATGATTATTATTATAGTAATCATTCAGCTTCATGTTATAACTGCATGGAGGCTGTTTGTTGCAACTTATACTTTAATTCATAAACTTAACCTGGTTTTAATTAAGCTCCATAAGACAAGGAGACTTTGATATTGTGAGGTTGTTGTTCTGACTCGTTCATCAATGATTTTATCTTCAACATATGTTTGCAGTCTAACAGCAAATTAAGTTGAAAGAGGAAGCCAGAGAAATAAGATGTTAGAAAACCTAAAGACTTTCTGTCTCAGAAGAAGCTCTGACTCCACTAGATCACCAACCAGATCTGAGGATTAACCTCCACATCATCTTAATGATGTAAGTTTGTTTTTTTAATGAGAAGCTAGCCACATTTTCAACAACAAAAACTGCTGATACCAACACTAAGTGCTCAATAAACATGATTTGATTTAAAGGTAACTAGAAAGAATTTTATCTCTTCTTGTTAATCCAACATTTATCTTTCCTTTTTTTATTTGTTTTTGACTTTCAGGACCCTGTAAGTGACCTGTCCAGGGTGAACCTGCCTCTCACCTGATGGCTGCTGGAGATGGGCACCACCAGCCCCCCTCACCACCCTGCAAGGATCAGTGTGTTCAGATCATGGATGG
>CAEGAF010194532.1:0-13971 GCA_903067075.1 Micropoecilia bifurca
ATATATTCTAATCATCCAACTTATCATCCATAAACTTAATTGAATTACTTGTTACCCATAGAAGCAATTCAATTAAGCTGGTTCAACATTTTCTTTTGAGTGCACTCTAAAAAGTGTTTTTTGGGCTTAAGTTCATCTTATGGAATTCTTTTGCTTTTGCTATGCCAACTCAAAACGTACACTAAATAGTTGAACCAACTTAAATGAATTGCTTCCGTGGGTAACAAGCAATTCAATTAAGTTTATTCAACTTAATTTATTAAGTTTAACCAATTCAATATATTCTAATCATCCAACTTATCATCCATAAACTTAATTGAACTGCTTGTTACCCATAGAAGCAATTCCATTAAGTTGGTTCAATTTTTATTTTTAGAGTGTGTTACATAAAATATATTTGCTGCAGGTTGGGATTTTATTTCCAAACTAAATAAAATTAAAGGTATTATTAGTGAATTAAGCTGCCTTTCTCAGCCCGCTTCAATCAGGAGTCTACCTGCCGAACACCCGCGCATCTCGCGCGCACTTCCGCTCTCTCACCTCCAGGTAGGGCACGAGCCGACAGGACAGGTCTCCTAGCAACCGCTTCCAGGTGAGCTCGTGGAAGATGACGACGGGCAGGCAGAAGAAGAGCACGAGGAAGTCCCAGAAGGCCAGTCCCGCGAGGATGCAGTTCCACGCGCTCTTCAGGTAGAAGCTGTGCCACACGATGCACATGAGCGCGAGGTTCCCCACGAGGCCCGCGGCGAACAGCACGAGCGCGAGCAGCAGCACCGCGTACGCCCAGTAGGAGGCGTCGGTCACCGGGAGCCGCGGGCTCAGGAGGCCCGCCGAGGAGTTGGTCCGCGGGCCGGAGGGGAGGCGCTGCGAGCGCGGCGTGGTGAAGAAGCCGCTCGGGTCGTCGTGTCTGCGGGGGGGACTGTTCTGGGAAACGGGGTCTCTTTTCCTGAAGCTCCCGTCTTTGGCTCCTCGAGTGACCCGGTTCAGGGTGAAAGTTTCCGTCCGGTTCGGCCCGGTTCTCTCCTCTGACTCCCCCGCAGCCAAACCCGCAGCATCCTCCGCCTGGACGTCGGTGTCTCTGAGGACGTGACGGAGGTCCGAGCTGCGCAGGAAGAGCAGGAAAAAGCAGCAGAGAAGCTTCATGGTTCCGCTGAGCCGCTGCTGAACTTCATCTGCTGAGACAGGAGACAAATGTCCATGAAGCTGCGCGGGACGCGGTCCAACCTCCCTGTGGTCCTGATGGAGAAGTTTCAGAGTCCAAACAAGTTCAGCATCCAAGTTTACAGAAACAGCACAGAGGATCCGGTCAGACATTTCAAATTAAAGGCAGGAATTTTAAACAATTTCAGAGGGAACAAAATGTAAATACTATTTACTATTGATTAATTTTAAATAAACGTGTTATTCATTAAAATCAAGTTCCTCTGAATAAATTATGCCAATCAGAGGTCAATTCAAGACAAAGAGGGATTCATTTCAGCTTTAGAACAATATAATGAAAAATACTAATGAAATCATAAAATGTATTTAATTTCCTGCATGGATGCATAGAGGAACAAATAAATATATTTGTGTAAAGATACTAGCTTGAATTTTTATTGTCGATATTACAGAATCATTTATGTTAGATTTACTTCACCACAGAATCATTTTTTCAGTGTATAATTTGTTCACTGTTTCGCCTTAAGGGGGCGTTATTCCACCACTCTCCCCACCAGCTGCTTCCACACACATGCATGTCTGTGTTCATGAATACATTTTGTTCATGGATGTTTTCAGGAGCAAAAACTGAGACACAACTTCAACTTATCATTTCAAGATAATTGTTGATATGTCTATATCTAAATATCTATATTGTTGATATTTCCATTTCCTTACAAATTTATGTCTATGCATCTTCCAAGAATTACATGCCAGCAGCATTTTTGTATTTAAACATTGAGATAAAATCAATGTTTTAATTGATTTTATCTCCATAAAATCAATAACAGTACTGCTGTACTGTTATTCAGTACAACAGTTATATGTTGTACTGAATAATCTAAGTCATGAGAATTGTCCTCCTAAAAAACGTTATTTCAGATTTCAGTGGAAAATTGTCTTTAAATGCCAAACTTTTTTGTAACTGTCCAGAAATCAATACCTAATTTCTTAATCAGTTAATCTGTTTGATGGGATTCTGAGAGTTTTGACTGCAGTGGATGGATGTTGCCACCCTGTGTGAAAAGTTGAACATGTCACTGAGACCTGCAGTGAAAACCTGCCACAGCAGCCGGACTGCAGACTGAAATCACAGAACACAAAGAACAAACTTTTTGATTAAAGGCGGAAAGATTAGACATTTTTCCCAATTTTATTGGTGAAATAATCTGCCAGTGGAACTAGAAATTTATTTCACATATAAGTGTTAAGGAATTACTGACTTAAAACCAGCAATTGCTTTGGTTCATTTGTCATTTAGATATGCATGTATCTAAATGACAAATGAACCAAATGACGTATATATGTATATACGGCATATATATGCCGTATATACATATATATAAAAATACGTGGTAAAACAATACATATGCATCTACAAAATGGTAAAAGCTTTATGATTTTACATTTTGAGGCTCTATTAAAGTTCACCAAATAAAAAAGCACATAATTTGAGATTATCGCCACGACCCCACCAAACTCAACGTTTACACTCGCATGTGAAAATGGCTGCAAATAGATGCACAATTGTACAACCAGGCGTCTTTGAAAAGCAGAAGTGCAGCTTCCTGCACAACCAAAAGAATTCAGCAAGTGGTTTCTGAGCAACAAAACACTCGTCTTTTCCAGCGGCCAAAAATGCTGGTCTTTTCTGGGGTTGCTAGGTAACGTGTTGAGGGGCAGTGCCTGCTCTTTATGACGTTACAATCCCAAGATTTTTGAAAAGCCTCATTTAATTAAAATTTGGTTCTTAAAAGCAGTTGAGACCCAAATGGAAGAACAAAAATGTGCCCAACGTGTATTTTTCATATGGGTCCCCTTTACGGTACTGGACAGAGTTAAAAGCTCTGAAAAAATGAAACCTTCAACTTTCTGCTTCTCTTGTCTAAATGAAAATCATCTGGCTTGAGATCAATTTTGTCTCGATAAACAATCTGCCATGACCTCATTACTGCAGCAGCGCAAACAAAATCTAAGGAAAACTGATTTTACCGTGGCTTTGGTAGAGTCCTGCATCGTTTGTCTTTACATATGACGTTGGTTCTGATTAATCCAAAAACAAAACATGAAAACAGTAATATTGGGTTTAGAGATGCAGATCAAATAGTCAGATGTGTTGCCACCTGCAGAGTTGCCTAAACGCCTGGGTTGTGTTGTAACTCAGGCTTTTAGCCCAGCAGCTTCCACCCAGGGTGAGACCATTTCACTCATTAAACCACTGATGACATTCTGATGCACAGGTGACACACTGATCACCTTCAGTGGAAACAAAACATTTGTTGTTTCTATAAATTCCTTCACTGAAGGAAAACAAAAGCAGAACTACAGTTAAAAACATCTTTTACGTCATGTTGTTTTTTTGTTTCTTCCTGTTTTCCATTAAATCCAACAAATATAATGTCCAGTTGATCCAATCGCTGCATTTTGTTACAAAACGTTTAAATTGATACAATTATCAATTCAACATAAACTGTAAAGTATTTTTGACCAATAAAGAGGTTTTCTACCATAGTGGTCCAATTCTTTCTTTTTTTTCTGGTTTTTCTGTCACGTTTCTTAAATCAAGATAAAGTTTGAAAAACTAGAAATATATATATTTATTATTAAATTAGTCTTAGATAAATGTGAATCCTTAATAAATGGTTTTCTATAAGTGTCTCTTTTGTCACATTTAAAAAAATCAGAAAAATATTGTTGAATATTTTTTAAAATTACCGAAACATGGATTACTTTTAAGCATAAAAAAATTTAATTTAAAAACTATGTAGTAAAATTACAAAATTGATCTTGAAAATGTTTTTCCAACTTTGAGTCACACCCTGACAGAAAACTTCATCACTTTGCAAAATCTGTTACTCATGACACCTGCTGCACTTTCTTTAGAATTTAAAATTTTGTTCCCAGCATGGATTCCTCCCATTCGGTAAATGTTGGGTGTGACGACGGCCTTTAAAAACGGAAAGTGGACAATCGGCTCCCAGTTCAGGTCCAGACTGAAAACATTCAACCGTGTCATCGTCTCAAGAGGAAAAGCTGAGCAGGGAGACAACGATGTTCTTCTACTCCAACAACTTCAGCAGCACCAACGGCTTCCACTGGTCCAATGGGTCCAGCACCACTAATGGGTCCAGCACCACTAATGGGTCCAGCACCACTAATGGGTCCAGCACCAGTAATGGGTCCAGCACCAGTAATGGGTCCAGCACCAGTAATGGGTCCAGCACCAGTAATGGGTCCAACTTGCTCAAAAACCGGTTCAAAAATCACCGACATTCAGGTACAGTATAGAAAACAGCAATGTTTATATAAACTCTATTATTATTATTGAATGCAGTTAAATGAAAAGCTTTAATAAGTTTTAGGCTTAGGCTAAAATTGTGATTATTTTAGCCATTAATTAAACTATCAATGAAACTGGCATATTCATTTTTAACATTTAATTGTTTTTTACAGTAAAAAGATGCAAATAAACAAGTAATGAAATTTCTTTTTTATGTAAGAAAATAAACATTTTATTGCCTAAAATGCAATTACAACATTCCTTCAGTGAACCTTTGGTCATAGCATAAACATAGAGGCTCCACTTTAAATCAGACACTGAGTAGAGCTGATCTTTGACAATATTTTGGATTAAGAGTTAAATTATTGGAAAGCAATAGGTGATTACTTTTTACAGAATTAGAAAATGGTGAATCTATAACTGTGACTTGATTATACACAAAGGTAAGTGCAAATATATATTTTTGTACAGTTTTGGCTTAATTATTGCTCTGAACATTTTTTGTTATTATTAATTCATCATGATTAATGAGACTAATTGTTTCAGCCCTGATATCGACCTCAGCCCAGCAGTAAGTCAGTTTTATCTGAGTGTTTGTATTTATATACATCTGCTGATGTGACTTGTGGCCATTCATAACTAGCAGATGAAGGGAATCTGTGTTCAATCCCATTTCGACAGCAGATCACAGCAGTGATTAAAAAATATATTAGAAAGTTATCAAAAAAGAACAACTGAACGCAGATTTTAAGATTTTAATTGTGACTTAGAAAGAAAAGGACACGTCTTGTCAAAACTCAGCAAAACATTCATTACATTTGATGCAAGAGAAACTACGTATTTTTTGTTTTCTCAGACAAATTACTTTGCATATTTTACCTAAACAATACAAACCCAACACTTTTTTTTAACTGTATCTATGTGTAATCTGCAAAAGAAATGCGTTTCTATTATTCCTGTGAAGGAAATTGTTTTCTTGCAGCATCAAGTTGAAAATAAATTTCTT
The DNA here is from genome assembly GCA_903067075.1 of Micropoecilia bifurca. Classification (NCBI taxonomy): domain Eukaryota; kingdom Metazoa; phylum Chordata; class Actinopteri; order Cyprinodontiformes; family Poeciliidae; genus Micropoecilia; species Micropoecilia bifurca. The sequence goes on from CAEGAF010194532.1 coordinate 5,487, forward strand.
ATTAAATACTTTCATAAAAGTTTTCATCAAACCTTTACACTTGATAAGACATTCTTTTATCAGTGAAACTATATTTTTAGATTTGGTAACACTTTATTTGAAGGGGGTGAATAAGACACTGTCATAAACATGACATAACTCCTGTCATGAACACGAATAACTTTGTGAATATTTATGACTGTCATAAAGTGTCATTCGGTAAATCATGACTCTTTTAATACAAAGTTGACATTATTCAAAATGTCGTTACGACAACTTGACATTAACCAAGAAATCATTACAGTTTAAACTTCACCTTTAATAACATAAAGATACCTAATCTTTAGAACAAATTGATATCAATAATGATTTCTTGGTTAATGTAAAATTGTCATAACAAACTTTGTATTAAAAGTGTCATAATTTACCGAATGACGCTTTATGACAACAGTCATAAATATTCACGAAGACTTATTAATATTCATGAAGGCTTATTCATGTTTATGAAAGTGTCATGTCAGTCTTATTCACCCCCCTTCAAATAAAGTGTTACCTTAACACATTTCCATTTTCCCTTCAGCTTTTCAGGAAGTGGACCTGCACTGTGCCACCAACAACCAGGTCCATCACACCAGCTGCATGTCAGTGAACCAGCTGATAGTGAGGAGAGGCCAGCAGTTCAACATAACCCTGAAAATCACTCAACCTTTCAACCCCGACTCTGATCAGATCACCATGACAGCTGTGACTGGTTTGTTCTTTTTTATTATTTATTTGAAATGTTTTTGTTTTTACCAATTCTCTGTTTAATTTATTTGACTGTCAAGTTGTCAAAGATGTAGCTCATTTGTTTAGAAAATATTCTCACATATTAGCGTTAATAAATACAATTGAGTTGTGTTTTATTTCGCAGGAAAACATCCATCTCAGGATCAAGGGACCATGTCATCCTTTGGTTTTCCAGACAAAGTGAAACGTTCTTCACGTGCCAAAGCAGTCTGGAGAGCAGAGCTTCAGGAAAACAGCCTTCCTGAAACAGGAACGTTGGCTCTAGCGATAACGCCGCCCGCTGACGCTCCGGTAGGGGAGTACAAACTTTCTGCAGGACTTAAAGCCGAAGAAAAGGAGTTGGCACAACTCTTTGTGCTCTTCAACCCTTGGTGTTCTGGTAGGACATTTTCTGTTTACTCATCAACAAAAGTCAAAGTGATTGCTCATTCCCATCAAAATTGTGGACAATTTCTATGTATTTTAATCATTGATAAGACACTGACTGCGCACAGCAACCCCACACAACCCCACTTAATCAAAACCCTGCATGTTGATGGAAGCTTCATCTATATAATCTTCTCTTTGTGTAGATGACTGGGTGTTTCTGCCAGACGAGGCGGAGAGACAAGAATACGTTATGAACCAACATGGAATAATCTACACAGGTTCTGATCAACACATTAATGGACTTTCCTGGGACTTTGGACAGGTAGAAGACGCCAAAAATAGAAACATGAGGAATGCTTGGTGTACTATTACTCTGAAAAACACCAAAACTGTTTGTTTTCTCTTAAAAAAAACAAAAATGTGTGTCCCAGAATACATTTTATATTAGTTTAATACACTCAAGTATTTGGCTTGGTGCAAATACTTTAATTTTTAATACATTTTTCTGCATAAGATGCTGTTTCTGAATATTTTTCAGTTTGAAGAGGACATGGTGAAGATATGCCTGAAGTTACTCGACCTCAGCAGGAAACACAAGCAGGATCCGGCTGACGACGTTTCTGCTCGCTGTAACCCCATCTATGTCAGCCGCGTCATGACCAACATGGTAGGAACTGCTCTAGATATTTCATACTAAATTTTGTGTAAATTAAGAAAACATTCACTGTCGTTTATAGATAGATTTTAGCCACAATATATTGGTGAATGTGGGATTACTGTCAGGTCTAAAAGTCACCAAAGTGATCTGAACAATTTCAAATATATAAATTAATCACAGATTTTGGTTCTAAGAAAAAGTAAATTGACAGAACTCAACATAATGGCCACATTTAATGTAGTGTTTATCCATCCATCCTCTTTACACCCTTGTCCCTTAGTGGTCAGGAGGGTTGCTGGTTCCTCTCCAGCTGACGTTCCAGGTGAGAGGTGGGGTCACCTGGACGGGTCACCAGTCTGTCACAGGGCAACACAGAGACACAGGACAAACAACCATTCACACCTATGGACACTTTGGAGAGGCCAATTAACCTGACAGTCATGTTTTTGGACTGTGGGAGGAAACCGGAGAACCTGGAGAAAACCCACCATGAACAGGGAGAACATGGAGGCTCCATGCAGAGGGACTGTGGCGGGAATTGAACCCAGAACCTTCTTGCTGCAAGGCAACAGCTCTACCAGCTGCGCCACTGTGCAGCCCTGTAGTGTTTATGATAAAAAATAAAATCTGTTTTCTCATTTAGAATAATAAAATAGTTAAAAACCTCTAAGCTAATTAAGTCGTAAACGTATAAATGAGCTCTGCCTTGTCAAAATATTAACTTTGCTCTTTATTTCGTATTGTTCCCTTCAGGTTAACAAAGAAGAAACAAACGATGGCGTCCTGCGGGGAAACTGGTCAGAGGATTTTAAATATGGCTTCCCACCGACCCACTGGAGCGGCAGCTACTCCATCCTCAAGCTCTGGTTCGCCTCCGTCTGCAAGGCTGTCGGCTACGGACAGTGCTGGGTGTTTGCTGGAGTCCTGTGTTCAGGTGAGATCACCCAGAAAGCAGTGGGAAGCTAATTGCTTTGCTCTTGGGTATGTATGCACATGTTTTCACTTGTTCTACTGGCTTTGTTTTTGTTTTTAAAAACCTGTTTGAAATAAAAAAAGAAAATCTGGTTTTAAGGTCAGGTGTTCAGGTTCAAATGAAGAAGTAAAGATTTAGCAGGTGGACGATGTTTCTCACTTCACAGCATCATGATGAACGAACAGACTTTTTAAAAATTATGGCTAATATGAGTTATTTTCATGTTTTCATGGGAAACATTTTTTACCTTTTCTTTGTGCCTTCTGAATTTACCATGATATTTTTTATTTAATCTCATTTTTCTGTTTCATTCGACTGAATTTGTGAACGTTCACTCACCTCATCATGCCAAATGTTTGAAACAGCCTGAAATCTGCTTTTTTATTTATTCAGCTGATAAAAATGTGACCACTAGGGGGAGCTAGTGGTTACAGCACTAAACATTCATTAGATTTTTATTAAATATCAAGCAAATAGGTGAATGTTTAATTTGTCAGGTGACAGATTTTATGTTTACAAAGATGATTATGTTAAAGTGCTAAAATAAGCTGTAAGGAGAATTATTACACTAAAGAGTTTATATGATAATTAACCCAAATCGTGCTGTATTTGGTTCCAGTGATGCGCCTGTTGGGAATCCCCTGCCGTGTCGTCACTAACTTCGAGTCGGCTCACGACTCCGACGCAAACCTGACCATCGACACCTACTACGGAGAATTTGGTGTCAGACCCAAAAAGTCCAATGACAGCGTCTGGTAAAATGCACTAACTTCTCCTTCTGAGATGCACATTTTCCTTAGATTTAATCTTCAAAGTACAGGAATCAAAAGACATTGTGTGACTAACTGTCCATCCATCCGTCCGTCCGTCCATCTTATCCGGGTCGGGTTTCGGGGGCAGCAGCTCCAGAATGGAGGCCCAGACTTCCCTCTCCAGCCTCTTCCAGCTCCTCCAGGAGCCCCAAGGCGTCCCCAGCAGAGAGACATGGTCCCTCCAGGTGTCCTGGTCTCCCCTCCTCCCTGTGGGACCTGAACTCCTCACCAGGAGGCTCCATCCTGACCAGATGCCTCAACTGGCTCCTCTGGACATGGAGGAGCAGCTGACTGAGCTTCTCTCTCTAAGAGTCCAGTCATCCTGAGGAGGAAACACATTTCGGCTGCTTGTATCCGTGATCTGGTTCTTTCGGTAAATCGAGAGCTTCGCTTGTTGACTCAGCTTCTCTTCACCACAACGGACCGGTCCAGCGCCGCTTCACGGCAGACGCTGCCCCAATCCGCCTGTTGATCTCCTTCTTCCCTCATTCATGAACAAGATCCCCAGAAACTTAAACTCCTCCACTTGACTAACTGTCAGAAATATTAATTTCACAGTTTCAGTTTTGCTGACATGTGCAAGTAGATTCATTCTTTCATTCATTGTATTCATTCTAAATAAAAATGTAAAACAGCTTAAAATTATTCATTTGCAACAGTTATTCTAAGTAAAGTATTGATAAAACCAACCAAGAGTATAAGTGTTTTCATCAATGTTTGTGTCTCGTCATAGTCTTGTATTTTTGAGGAATCTAAAGAACGATGTTACTTAACAGGAGTTGGAGTGAGAAGATAGAGGCGTTTCAAACCTCATGTATTTCCCTGTTGGCTTGTATTTGAAGGAACTTCCACGTCTGGGTCGAGGGATGGATGAGGCGACCGGATCTGGGAGAAGACGGCCGATATGACGGCTGGCAGGTTCTGGATGGAACGCCGCAGGAAAAGAGTGAAGGTGCCGAACCGTGGGCTTTAAATTTGGAGTTGTATTTACAGAATTGATTTGATATGTATTGATCTCAATCTATCTCTGTTCAAAGTAAAGTAAAGTAAAAGTGGTGTTAAAATGTATAAAAATCAGAAGCAAGAGGAAAAATAAAGAAAAAAACAAAAAATATACAGTAACATTTCACCACTCATATTATGACTATTATGGAAATGTCAAATACTGTCACCTCACTGTCAGAAAGTAAGAAATACTTAAGCAATAGAGTATAGGATTTTACTACAGAGTGAATATTTTATTCTTTGTTTGGCTCTTTCTTTATCTTTGGTCCCGACACCCGGCGGTCACAGAATGTTGAATAACACCGGGATGTTAAACTGCCATTTCTCTTTCAGGTGTTTTCTGCTGTGGTCCAGCTCCAGTAGCGGCCATCTTGAACGGGAACGTTGACCTGAAATATGATGTACCATTTGTCTTCGCTGAGGTCAATGCTGACTCTGTTACCTGGCTGGTCAGTTGGCAAAGCCTTTACATTGTCAGACTGACATTTAGTGATAAATATGAAAAAGAAAAGGAGACGCATGTATTTATCTAGCTGGATGAAATTTATAGACATGTTGCATTGTTTACTTCTGAAAATTGCCCACAAGGCTGGAGGGCAAAAAGACTAGAACATTCTGAAACCTGGAGATGTGGGAATGATTCATTTAGCGCGGTGAAAAATAACGCAGACAAACTGCTGAACTACTCAGAAACGCTCATATTCTTCTATTTTCTTGCTCTTTGTGTCGGTTTTGCTACATGCTCGTTGCTTGTTGCCACGGCAACAGGCTGAGAACAACACCACAAATGTATTAGGATTCAACACTAAAAAAACACACACAAAAAAACCACAAAGATATTTTCAACACAAAAACAGAACAAACTGTGTGTTACAGATGCAAATTTTCAGGCTTGATTTTTATCTTTGGAATAAGTGATAACTGTGGTAGCTTAGCTAATCTATCACTTTAGCAAATTTAAACACCTGCTCAGCTAATGATATGTCAGTTGGTGTGTTGAACCAAAACGCAAAATTCCACAGCACATCTACATGTTACGGTTTTCAAAGTCAAGCTAGCATAGCTGACCTACTTCTCTCTCTCTCCCAATTTTTTGGTAAAACCTTTTCCTAAACTTATCTAGTTGTCATACTGTTGACAATTGGTAGTAAAGCACAGCATCCTTTTTTGTTTTATATTACTCAGACATTTAAGGTTTATTGCGTTATGTTAACAACTTGATAGTAAAAAAGTAAAATAAATCTCTTTCTCTCCAGAAGGGCTGGATACAGTATTCCATTGATACTGTATCCAGCATCAATAGAAAGTTTATTACTATATTTCTACAAGACGAATGTAAAGAAACACACTGATAATATCTGACATCAAACTGCTGACCTTGCTGAAGTCTTGTGTTTTACACAGATGTTTTCCTGTGATTCCAGATCAAAAAAGATGGATCCAAGGTGCAGATGAAGTCTGACACCAGGAGTGTTGGACAGTACATCTCCACCAAGGCTGTTGGTTCCAACCGCCGGATGGACATCACAAGTTCCTATAAATACACAGAAGGTGAGCAGACAGACACTCTAGACACAATCCTTTCAATGCTTTTTATTCCCCGTGTTGTTTTAATTCACCAACAGGTGTGTTTAGGTGTCTGTGTAGGACCCCCACACCACCAGGGGGCCTCCAAGAGCACCAGGCTAGAATGATAATATACAAATTTAAAATAGTATTGGATAATATAAACTAAATGCTGCTTCACATGGAAAAACAGGGGCAAAACTACCTCTCAGAATTCACTTCCTTCTTTTTGTGAATCAATTTATTCAACATGTTATTTTACATTTTTCCAGCATCAATAGACTTTGACATTATTTATCTGGATTTTACTTTAAAGTCCCTCATATTTGAATTCTAGTTGCTTTTGCATTTTAAGCTCATTTATAATTAGTTTAGAGGTTTTCATTAGTTAATCTGTGCTCAAAGTTTCTGTTATGTTTAATACAAGTTGGGAAAAGTATTTCTGCCAAGGATCCTCTTATTCACAAAAATACCATATTTTCCGCATTATAAGGCACCATAAACCTTCAATTTCCTCAAAAGTGCGCCTTATAACCCGGTGCGCCTTATAGTGTGGAAAATAAGGTCATTTTGAAAAATGGTGTGGTAGCATAGAAATACATTTATGTAGCATAATAATTTGGATTCATAAGCATAAAATACTAATTATTCTGCAGTTTCAATTGTGCAGACATGAGTAAATATACTTTAATCAAAAATGATGAACTAAAATACTTTCTTTTGCTGGTAAATGTTGAATAATGTGACTCCATTGTGTTTCCTCTCTGGATTACAGGATCGGTGCGGGAAAGGGACGTTTTCAGATACGCCCTGACCAGACTGGACAATGATTCAAGAACTGCAGTGAGTCCAATAGCTGTCGAACCTGAAGCATCAGTCATAAACGACACCACAGACACAGAGGCAGGACAAGGACAGCTGATTGTTAAATTTGAAGAGGTATGTCTTTAGCCTGTGTTAGCGTGTTTACTGCTCAGCGTTTCAGTTCCAATTTCAATTAAATCTGACTTTACTTTGCTTATGGCAATATAAATTAACAAAATTACCAAATGTTTTACAAAGACGTAAGGAAAAGTCTAAACGTATTATTTTATATTCCACAATATTCAACTGAAAGTTTATCCAATGTGGTCATGTGACTCTCACAGAAGGTTATGGAGCTAAATTGGGGCCATAAAGTTTGTTCAAAAGAAAAAAAAAATGAAATTGAGAAAAAAAAATTAAATCTGATAAGTAATTTTTGAACATATTTTTCAGTTTCACAGGTTTTATTCCTTCGGTTTCAAAACATTGTTTTTCAGTTTGAAATCTTTATTTTAACTTTTTTTCGGTTCCAAACCTTTTTTGTTCCAGCTTCAAAAATATTTTTTCAGTTTCAAACCTTTTTGTCCAGTTTTAAACTTTTTTTGTTTCAAATAATTTTGTTTTTGAACAAACTTTCTGGTCCTAATTTAGCTCCATAGTGTCACTTTGACCAGTAACATCTGATAAGAATCATCTGGCCCAAATGTGGATCAAAACTAAAATAAATGGGAAAAACATCAGAAAACAATGAAATGGACAAATTGCAAAGTATGGGTAACAAATGGGATGAAATGACAAACTGTAAAAAAGTAAAACCCAGAATAAACACATGCTCTTGGTCTGTCTCCTTTCTTTGAATTTAACTAATGCAGGAGTCAGCACCAGTGAAGGGTCAGGATGTGAAGAAGAACCTGGTGCTGAGAAGTGAAGGCAGCGCCGCCAGGATGCTGTCTGTCAACATCACTGTCCAGGCCATGACCTACACCGGACAACCGAGAGGAAACATCCAGCAGGAGGTCGTCCAGAAACAACTGCTTCCTGGAAAAGGTGATTTAGTTCACTTGTGATGGACCGAGCAGTTAAGGAACAATCAAGCACAGGTTTAAAGTCCAAAATAACTGTTTTTTATTTAACCCAAACAAAACTTGGGTAAATAATAGAAAAAATGACAAAAATTGGGCCCATAAAAGAGGTCAAAGTAACAAACATCAACTCAGACTAACTCAAACAAACAGACCTCACAAACAAAGACACAAGGGGAAACTTAAATACTGGCTGATCAGGCCACATACAAAACACCAAGGGGAAAATACACAAAAACCAAACTGAAACTAACATAGAAAAATCCCATCCCCACCTCTGGATGATGAGTAGTGGTATGAACCAATTTGCAGTCTCAGCTGGTTTACTCCACCCTTTCTCCACCCATCTGCTCTCCTGAAGGATTGGAGCTGCAGCACTGAGGAAACTCAAAAAACAAACAAAGGTTAAAGCAAGCAAAACACAACAATATAAACTAAAATGTGCGCA